>MU863981.1:0-133257 GCA_033296885.1 Triangularia verruculosa | reverse complement strand
GGCGGTGCGGACGCCTGGTCTGGGTGGCTATTGGTCCACCCCGTAGCTGGGGGCGGGGGGAATTGTCTTTGCCCCTCTTTCACCCACCGCATAAAAACCGGGGGCCCCCCCCCCCCCCCCCCCCGTGAAGGCAAGGCCGAGGTAGCACCCCGATAACTGGGCCGGTGCCTCTCCTAAGAGAAGATGTCCGTGTCGAAACTTGGTATTGAAAATCTGAAGAACCAGCAAACTGTCCGCGTTCGCGACGTCCTTTCTACGGGTACATGGCGCTGTAGGTATGGACCAACATGGCATCATGCCGCTTGTCAGGCACGTTAGCTGCTATGTCGGTAGGCAAGAGTTTGGAAACGCACTTTGTGAACTTCTCTACTGTCGACTAGTTTGGACCCTTTAAAGCAGATAAGGTAGGGAACACTTATATGCAAGAACCAGGTGCCACAAACATGAGTGGACGGCAGGAGCCAAGAAGATAGACATCTTGTTGGGCGCCAGGTAGGTACTGACGTCTGTCCATGACTCCTCTGCAATGAAGTTTACGATGGTGCCAGTTGTTACACAAGCAATTTCCATGGGAATTTCCATAGGGCAGAAGGACACTCGTGTTGCTAATAGAGCGACCTCATGCCGCCTTGGCGCCTAGGGAGCAGGATGACCGATGGTGCTGTTCGGCTACGGTTAGCCGCGCCAATTACAACGCTGCTAACCAGTCGTAGTAGGTACCTCGTATGCTTATGCTAAGTTGCATTTTCCCCTTGGGAATACCTAGGGTTACCCGGTACCGGCACCCACACCCGACGCCGGGCTTGCTGGAGGTTAGCATGAAGTCGGGTACCTGTATTCACGTGCTAGACACCTGGGCGACGGACCTGCAGTACCGAATGCGACTGTTTCATTCCCGTGCGCAATGAGGTCGTAATAGGCGATTTCTCGGTTGCTTCAACTATATCTGAGCGATCCTATAGCGGATAATTATGCAAGCTACAAATACCCCAAGATCTCCTCAACTTTTCAAGTCGGGCTTCTAGCGTCCGCGCACCGTGGTTGATCATCTCCGTTTCAACTCGTCACCATGTTGTTCAAGACCCTAATTCTGCTCGCGGGTACCGCTGCCGTGGGCCACGCTGCTCCTTCTCCCCAGGGTCCCAGCGCCGACGGCATCCCTCGCGATGTCTTGACTCAAATTCCCTCCTGGGGACCCAACCCCACCAACCTCCAACTTCATCTCTACGCACCGTCCACTCTGACCGGTAAACCGTCCATCATCCTTGCCGTAAGCATCCACCTTTCCAGACCACTCCTTCTCCCACCATGTTTTCTTGCGAAAGCTAACACTCCCCACAGCTTCACGGCTGCTTCGGTACCGGCCCCGGGCACGCCGCAATGACCCAAGGGTTCCAAACCCTCTCCTCCTCCCGCAACTTTGTCGTCCTCTACCCTTCCTCCATCAACGACAACAACTGCTGGGACGTCGCCTCCCTCTCCTCCCTCACCCGCGACGGCGGCGGCGATTCCACCGGCCTCGCCACCATCGTCCGCTGGGCCAGCACCACCTTCAACGCCGACCCCAAAAGAGTCTTCATCACCGGCTCCTCCTCCGGCTGCATGATGTCCAACGTCATGGCGTCCGCCTACCCCGACCTCTTCTCCGCCGTCTCGTGCTACAGCGGGGTCCCCGCCGGCTGCCTCGCCGGCTCCCCCGGCTCAAGCCCCATCAGCGCCGACCAGACGTGCGCTAATGGGGGGATCAGAAAGACAGGGGAAGAGTGGGCCGCGGTGGTGAAGGCGATGGCGCCTCTGCCCGAAGGGAAGGGGAAAGGGAAGGGGAAGGGAAGGGAGTGGAAGTACCCCAAGGTTCAGACTTGGCACGGGGATAATGACTTTTTTGTGAATTACTTCCACAACTTTGAGGAGCAGCTTAAGCAGTGGGGGACGATTCATGAGGTGGAGTTCACGAGGAATGAGACGAGCGTGCCGGTGCCTGGGTATACTAAGATGGTGTATGGGGATGGGACTAAGCTGGTGGGTTATTCGGCCAGTGGGGTGGGACATGTGGTGCCGCAGCATGAGGTTGTTGATTTGGAGTGGTTTGGGATCTGATGTAGGTTCAGATCTTGAAGAGTCGACGGCAACGTGCGTGAAACTATACCATTGGTGTTATGCGATGCGTAACTACCTAGGTAGGTAGCGTTTGCTGTGCAGCGATAACCTCGATTGAGCTGTCATGGAGGCAATGAAATCCTGCAAACTACCTTACCTTTCAACCGATGTCACCGAGTTTTCAAAAACGACATCCCGGACTACAAGCCCTATTCATTGAAGCTACGGCTTCCAACACTTTTGTTTCTCTTCGCGTGCTGTTTCTTCTCGTGTGCTATATCATTGATATCCTAGGTTCCGGCTACTTGGAGTCTTGGACCTTCATGTGTCCGGGAGAAAGAGGTAGGTGTCATGCTGGGTATGCACAGATAAATACAAGGAGTGAGCGGCATAGTAGTGCAGTTCCGACCTGTATAACTACCAATTAGAAACCAGATCTCTCGATTACCCCATCAGCCTCTCCGATAAACCCAAACCCCCTCCCCATCATCCACCACTCCCCCACCTACATCCTCCCCCTTCCTCCCACCCCCCCACTCCTCGAAAACACCCCCGAACTCCTCCACGTCAGCCCTCGGACCAATCCACACCACCACCCCCTCCCATCTCTCCAGATAAGTCCTCACCAGCGATGGCTGTCTCGGGTAAACAAACATCAGCGCGCCCACCTCGCTCAGCAGGCCATTGTCAACCACCGCCCAGGTTCCGGCCACTGTCAGAGAGTTTTGTTCTGGCAGGAACACGTTGACTGGCTTCGAGGCCGAGACCTCCACCCCGTAAAAGCTGCTCGACCGATCTGGGTAGTGGTGCAGCAGCAGTGCTTCCAGGAGTCCGTTACCGGAACCAATTGAGAGAACTAGCCTGGGTGGTGGGGGTAGGAGGGTATGGAGGAGGGAGAGGAGCGGTAGGGAGAGCGAGCAGCAGGAGGAGGGGTGGCGGGTGGGGGTGGTGGATAGGTTGGGAAGAGGAGGGTCCATTTCTGATGGGTATAATTTGCTGTAATGTGTGCGAGATGTTGGCTCGAGAGACTCTGTGGGTGTGTGTTTTGTAATTGAGGTGGAAGTGTGTCAAGTTTGATTGGCACAACTGGTACGAAAACAGATCAACGTTTATGCCTCTAGTTTCCACTCTTTTCTGTACCAAAGCCCCACAAAACGTGTTCAGTTTTTCTACTGTATCGACCAATCAGCTAACATCGATTAGGTACTCTATCTTGTATCTTGTCGATTCTTCTCTCATCTTCACCATGACATTGCCTTCTCTCGGCTAAGCCAGGCTCCCCAAAGGCCTGGGGTAGAAAGCATGTCAACTGAATCAAACTGTCGAGTCAACACAAAAAGACTTCCGCTAGGTGCCAGACCCACTTCCATTCAGGGGCATTCTTAGCACCCCCTTTTCTCTCTGTTTTCAAGCTCAACAGCACACCAACGCATGACTCGCTATCACTCAAAAGGAAGGCCGGTGAAAAGTCCAAAAAGGTCATGTTACCTTTGCCTCTAAGTGCCTAGTCTAACCCTCGGAATGATCAAACCTTTGTCATCACTTCGTAAATCGTAGT
This sequence comes from Triangularia verruculosa, assembly GCA_033296885.1. Classification (NCBI taxonomy): domain Eukaryota; kingdom Fungi; phylum Ascomycota; class Sordariomycetes; order Sordariales; family Podosporaceae; genus Triangularia; species Triangularia verruculosa. The sequence goes on along the minus strand of MU863981.1, from coordinate 129,602 downwards.
AACCCTGACCCTGCCTGACTCTCAGGGTGATCTGTCTTCCCTTTGACAGAAGAAAACAGACCGGATATCAAAAATGTTCCTTTCCATTTCCGTCTTGTTGCTCCAAAATCAGTGACAGGAAAAAGGATTCGCTTCTGAATCGCTCCAAAAAGATCAAGACCAAAATATGGAACAGAAAAAATGTCAGTCAACCCACGACCTGCTGCTGCCCACCTCTTTGATTGTTACCCCCCTGTAGTTGATTCTCTCCCTTCTTCAACAGCCTCTTCCGGTTATAAAGATCTGTATTCAACACATTCACAAACCCCCTCCTCCTCAACTCATCCTGAATCTGACTCACCAATCTCCCCTCCCTCAACCACCCATCCACCTCTGCGCTCACAAAGTCCGGCAGCTTCCTTGCTCTTGGGTCACTAGTATCCGTGCTTGGGCCATGGTTGTGCACCTTGTGCTCCTCGTTAGGATAGTGCAGCACCCACACATCGCTGTCCTTGGCCGTCTCGATAACTTCAAACTTGAAGAGACAGCCGCATTTCTTGGAGGTCCTGTCGGTGGTGGGCTTGCGCCGGCCTTCCTCTTTGGCCTTGACAAAGACGGAGGGATCGACAGGCGGACGGTGGTGGCGGGCCTCACCACCGCGGAAGCAGACCCATCGGACTTTGCGTTTGCCGGTTACTTTGGCGCCGGCGATGCGCATGGAGTATCCTCGAGGGAGGGTCCAGGCGTCGAGGGTGGCTTGCATGGCGGCGCGGGAGTTGATGGTGAAATTGGGGGGTGGGGGTTCGAGAGGGATTATGGGTGGTTGGGGCTGTTGTTGTGTGAGGGCATGTTGCTGGTATGCGAGTTGCTGCTGCTGCTGCTGCGGTGTAGGTTGGGGGTGCTGCTGGTTCTGCTGTGGTTGTGGTGGTGGAGGCGGCTGGCCGCCAGGAGCGGGTGGTCCCGCTGGCGCCGGCGCACCGCCAACCCCAGGAACGCCAACCCCAGGAACGCCGCTGCCTCCTACCGGTACTTGGACTGGGACCCCACCACCGCTTGCTGCACCACCAAAGTTTGGGTTCTGACCGATCTTGAGGGCAGCCTCGATGCGACTGAGGCGGCGGTCGATGGAAGCAAGATTGCTCAGCAAAGTGGTGAGGCTGCTGGGGGGGATGCTGTTTGCCATGGGTACTTCGAAAACACAAGGGTTCCAGGTTCACGGCGCCGCACTGTTTGTTTCCTCCCAGGTTTCGGTGGTTGTGTTGACAGACAGTCCAGCCAGCCAACCGGGCATCTGTCGGGTCGCGGGGAGTCCTGTGCGCTTCGCGCGCGTCACTTGGCTTTTCGTGTGGGGGTGAAGAGAAGGTCAGGATAGCAACAGAGAAGGGGCCAGTAAAGCAGAGGAGCCCGTTGCGCGCAAAAAAGTCCACATATCGCGGTTGGGGGTGTTGGATCAGAGAATGATGATGATGGGCTGGCTGATGGGGGATGGCTGAGCATCGGCTTCGCGATTCTTGTCAGTCACGTGGTCTGCACGAATGAACAAGCGGCGCTGCGGGAAAACAATGTGTGGATGCCGCCCGATGCGGGGTTCGCGCCCAAATACTCGACCTCAGGCTCTACCCCTCTATTTTCTTTTCTGCAGTGCAACCTATCATCATCGTCGCTGATAGAATCGACCTCATCCTCTCCACGGAAGTGAATAAATGACACTTGAGCTGTCGAATCTAGGCTGGAGCCGCTCCCAGATTCATCGGTTATCTGTCGAGTGTGGCCCTTAATCACTACCTTGAGGCTGTTGTCTGGTCTACTCGTGATCAAGACCTTCAACCTCGATGCGGACCATTTACGTTGTCGCAATGGAGGTAAAATTATACAGCACGGTACGAAGGCAGTTATCTTCAGAACCCCGAAATTGGCAAATGGACCGGTGGTCGCGGTACATTTAGATAGAGAAGTATGGAAGAAGTGCATCTGCAGCTAAAACCTGGCACTCAAGAGCTCCCCTCTAACAGAACGACCATGAGCTTATCTGTATTCAGCCTCACAGACTTTCTTCTCCGGAATCCACAGGCTTCCTCGCGCTGGCAATGAGCGATACCCAACTGATGTCCCACGCCCCGCCTTCGTACTTCTTCTCCAAGTAGTCCTTGACCAGCCCCTGCACTTCCTCTCTCGGATGCGCCTTCCTCAGCTCCTCACTCCAAGCGCTGTCCATGATCCAGTCGATCATCATGGCGATCTGGGTGACGAAGTGGGTAGGACTGTCTACCTTACTCAAGTGAGCGTAGATATCGACAGTCACGTCCTCCAGGCCTTTGGCAGCGAGGGTCTTCCGGACCCAACGGACATCGGTCCAGTTGCCCCACGGTGTCATCTGCAGCGTCCAGGTGTAAGGCGCCTCGAACGGGAAAGACGCAAAGGCTTCCTGCAGGTCATCAACCCAGGTGGGTGGTCGGTGCCAAGTGGTGAAGCCGAGGACGCCGCCTGGCTTGAGGATGCGTATGGTTTCTTGTTGAGTGTCAGCTTAGTGGTCTGAGTTTTGCAAGATGGGACCTTACCATCCAATGCGGCCTCCGAGTCAGGAATGACATGGAACCCGATGTTGGTGGTCACATAATCAAAGCTTGCAGACGCCAGTTCCGTTTTCTGTTGTATGGCATGTTAGTTCTAGGTATGTGGATAGGTTGGCTTTGGATGAGACACTGTACCTGAGCATCGATCTTCTTCACCTCGGTATTCGCCCACCCCTCCTCCTTCATCCTCTTCTCCGTCAATCCTACGCACGGCGTCGAGAAGTCGGCGCAGAGAATGCTGCTCTTGGCGAGGACGTCAGGTTTGATAGTCTTTTGCAACAGAGGGGCAACGACACCAGCCCCGCAGGCGTTTTCAAACAGCTTGAATGGGGCAATTTGCTTTTTGCCATGGAGGTCGATGCCCATCTGGGTAAGCATTTGAATGACGAGGGGCGTGCTGACACGGCGAGCATTGTCGAGGAGGACGTCTTCCCAGGAGGCATTTGCTGAAGTGGCAGCTTTGTTGATTGTCTCAAAGAGTTTGCTGAGCTCTTTGGCTGCATTATGGGAGGTGGCTTGGGCTGACATGGTGATATTCAGGTGATGTTTTGACGGGGAGATGTAAGTGATGAGAGTGAAAAGTCAGGATTGCGGCTTTGAGAATACAATGACCATGCCTCTACGGCGTTTTATGAACGATTCAAGCTGTCGTAGTTGTTTACATAATGTTGCCGAAATGTGTCCGCCCATGGCATCTAGGTAGCCACACAAAGTCATTGTTGGTGTCTAGGAACTCTTATAGTATCCGAGAAGTATCCGGCTGGCCTGGTCTGGCCAAACCTCAAGTTTACAGAGCCATTCTGGACAACTAAGAAAATCGATTGTGTGCGATTAACCCAAAACAAAAAATTATGTCCGAGATGGGAATAGCCTCCCTATGAGGAGAAAGTGTAAGCCCCATAAAAGTCCACCATACAAAGTCCAACAAGAGCTAAGAGTCATCGCGTCTGTCATCAAATGCGCTGCAGCCCATCAAATCATTCCTATTCGTCATCCGAACACCCCCTATCACTCTTCCTTGACCGTTTCATCTTCCTCGGCCAGTTGTTTCCGTCGCTTGTTACGCCAAACCAAAAAATCTCCCCGCCACAGCTCCCACCGCCGCAAGACCCCCCACAACCTGCGTGCCTGCCGCAACGGCAGCAGCACCAGCTCCTCCAGCAGCGGCGCTCTGGCACACGGCAAATGCAGTTCCTGCAACAACGTTTCCGATACCGGCTTGGATTCCCGCAGCGATGGAACCTTCAAAAAAAAAAAGACAAGACTATCAGCTGCGTTCAGGAAATACGAATGGCAGGAAGGCAAGTACATACCAGCAGCGACGCCCTGTGCGGTAAATCCAACAGCTGCAAGAACTGGCGCCGCGATCGCAAGTGGTGCAGCCAGAGCAACGACACCGACGGTAGCGACTCCTGCCATGGCGGCAGTACCTGGGTTTCTGGCTACTGCCCCAGCGGCATTCTTGATTTGGGAAGCCATCTCCTTTTGGTAGTTCTGTGGACTTTGATATCGAGGTCGTGGTAGCGATGCCTGTGGTCAGATGCTAAATTGAAGGAGTTGAGAAGTGTGGTGCTGTTTGGATGATTTTCAGAGGGAAGAAAATGAATGGGCAGGGCATCTTTTCATAGGCCGTCCGAAGTGGCCGCCATGCACCCACGTGTCAAGCAGCAAACGGCCGTCCTCTGCTGTTTGTTGCCTTTAGTTGATTCGACAAAGTCTGGTTACACAAATCCGGCCTCAGTGCATACTCCGTCATGGCTAGCATCGAAATGTCGAAGCTCGGGCTGATTTATTGCCGATGCTTAGATCAATGACGTCCCACGCTTAGACAGTGCTTGGGTAGAAATACTTGAAAATGGGATGAAAATTCACAGAAGTTCAGACTGAAACGATGTCTTTTGAACCTCAATGCCGGCTTTGGGGATTTGAATAGATGGACTAATTAGACCTTCAAAGATAGCAATCAATGGTGCCGCCCTAGATAAGCTAGCACTGCAAAATGGGAATAAAGTATTAAAGATAGTTAAAACGCCTTAAAGGATAGTTAAAAGGCCTCAAAATGTAGTTAAAAGGCCTCAAAATGTAGTTAAAAGTCCTTGAAAGATAGTAAAAAGGCCTTGAAAGATAGTTAAAAGGCCTTAAAAAAAAAAAAAGGCCTTAAAAGATAGTCAAAAAGCCTTAAAAGATAGTTGAAAGGCCTCAAAAGATAGTTAATAAGCCTTAAAAGATATCGGAAACACTTTAAAGATACTTTAAACGTATTAAAAGATAGTGATAAGCCTTAAGAAGATAGTTGTTAGGCTTTTTCTACTATTTTAAAGGTGTGATCCTGGCTTGCAGTACCAATTATTTTGTGCACGGGAAGGTGAGCAGAGATAGTGAACAGGCTTTTAAGCCATAAACACGCTGTATTCAATGTCCGCTAACACTACCCTCATGCCACCACGCCCCCCGGGCCCTGTTGCGTGCTGCGACCCCCGTCCCTCCGCCTCATGAGAACTACCTGCGAGCCAGGATTGAGCTTCCAGGCATAGCCGAGCCAGGGCTCACTTGGTTTTGACGAGAAGAGGAACCTGGCTTCAGGTACGGAGATGACCTTGTGAGTGACAGCAACGAGGCCTAATCATCACTGTTAATCCTTTCTCCTCAACATATTTACCCACTATGGATTGAGTAGGTAGACTTACTGGTTGGTACTGGTGGCTGATAGAAGCTGTAATCGACGACGGGATGTAGAACATAACCAGGGGCAGGCATAAACATGAGCCTACCATGCTCCTCAAAACCGCCACGGGCCAAGTGGGGTTCTTCATAGCTGGTGCCACCAAGACAGAGGGCAGGGCCGGTCATGAGGTGCTGAGCTAATGGAGAGAGATGGTCTGTCTTTGAGGACGTCAGTTATGTGGCGGAGGGAGGGGTAGGAGATCATTACTTACCCGGAATAGCTTACATGCCAGGATGTCTAGGTTGAGAAAGTCCCCCACTATCCACAGGGTTCCCTCATTGACTGCGGCCAGAACCTCAGGGTAGTGGGTTCCGAGGATCTCCAGTCTTCGTTCCGTCAGCAGCAAGTGTTGATGGGTAATTTGGGGTGGCATGTTGAATCCGAGGTAGGCCGATGTCTGATGGCTTTTGGGGTGTATCAAATGGCTGCAATGTATAGCTCGTCGGTTTAGTGAATGCAATGGATCTGATGCGGTGATAAGAGCTGGACATTTCGTTGAATGGGATCATCCAGCTGGAGTGCCCAGGACCAGATGCATCGCATGTCAACTGCTGCAGCAGCGCTCAAGCACCCGCATCGTGGGCAAGAGGAACCGCATCCAGTCAATCTTTAAGGAAGGGGACCTGCGCTGCAAAATCCGAAGTTTAGTAAACAATGATGCTCGAAGGCAGGCGCGATCATCTTTTATGTGGGCAGGGGGACACTGCCGCATGATGCAGGAGCCTCACCTGACTTGATTCGATAGCCACCTTGTTGCGGGGAATTCACTTACCTTCTGACACAACCTGGAAAGACAACATCTTTGCTTGAGGCAGGAGCAGAGACCACGTCGACATGGCCGCTCCACCCACCAAGCTCTGCGTCTTTTGCCGACGTCTTGAACCCATATCGCAACCTTGCGCTTCACTCCCGACCTCGCGCGCCGTCGAGTTCAACGCCCCTATTGGAGCCCATGAAGGTGAACTCATCGCTAGATTACAGCAACAGCCCAGCACACTTTGCCAGCGATGCGCTGTATTCGACATTGTTCGAGTCTTCGAAGACTCAAACCCGGTGGACAGAACCGAGCGGTCCAACTTGACCAAGGAGCAGATGTTTGATTACCTCCGCTCAAGCGCCAAGCACGAAATGCAATTCGGCGAGCTGGCATCGTTGATATTGTCACCATCCTGCCCGCTTTGTCGCTTGATATTCCGCATATTCCCCCGAGAAGGTCTTGGGTCGACTGATGTAATGCTTAGATTGATGCCTTTCCGGTCTTATTACCAGCAACGTGGATGGAACACATTTTCGCCACAGTTGAAGTCGAATCCGGCTGTGTTCCTTGGTGTCAGTCAAGTGAGCGATGTTATCATCAACGAGCGTGAGCCCCCGTCTTTCGTCAGGTATCGCGAGGGGCACAGGACTGGCGAGTCGATCGCGCTTGCCGGAGCCAAACGGTCAGGGAACGCAAGATGTCTCGAGCCCTTTGTGGACATTTCAGTCTTTTCAAAAGCACTAGAAGACTGCATCAGCCACCACGGACCTGACTGCCAGGCTACCGCATCCTCGGAGCTGTCTCTCACCCGAATGATCGACGTCGTTGACCGCAAAGTTGTTCCCTGTCCCGAGCAGTGCGACTACTTCGCCCTCAGCTACGTCTGGGGTGGTGTCATGCCAGCCCCGAATGCTTTGGAAACCAAGACACTGCCCAACACCATTGAAGACGCCATCACCGTCACGCGTAAATTCGGCCGGCGTTATTTATGGGTTGACGCCCTCTGCATCGACCAGGACCCCAACCCAACGCCTCTCCAGCGTGCGGAAAAGGAGCAACAACTTAAGATGATGGATCAGATCTACTCCTCCGCAACCCTTACCCTCGTTGCCGTAGCAGGTGACAACTCCAACGCCGGTTTCCCTGGGGTAGCCGTGTCCCGTCCTCATCAAGTCCTCGAGAGCATCGATGACCACACCTTCTTTGTTGTTCCCCCAACTGCCATGACAGAGGTACAGGCCTCCACCTGGTCCACGCGCGCATGGACACTTCAGGAGTCACTCCTCTGCAGACGGTATCTCTACTTTACTGCAACGCAGGTCGAGTTCACTTGTTTTGAGCACCGTGTGCCGGAAACATTGGAGGCGACTGGCGAGGTACCAAGTTGGGAGAGACCATCCAGTTCATCCCCTCTCTTCGGCCAATGGAATGATGGGATGCCAGATGATACACTCAAATTTAATTTCTGGACCCTCATTGCCAATTACACCGAGCGGCGAATGACTCATGACGTGGATTCACTTAATGCGATACTGGGAATCATCTCTTTGGTCGAGAGAATGCAGCCAGCTGCAGCTTGCGTCTGGGGCCTTCCGTTGGCATTGTCCCCGCAGACGTTGGGGTGGATGCACATTTTTGAAGTTGGGGAGCCGAGGAGGAGGGAGGCGTTTCCGAGTTGGTCGTGGGCTGGCTGGGAAGGAGAAGTGACCATTAGCGACAAGCTGTTGTTGGCCGAGGGATGGAATGACATTGGGTACAAGGACGTGTCTCGCGACATGGCGATTCGATACGTGGGCGTGAATGGGATAAGGATCGAGATAGAGGGATGGCAAGTCTCGTTGGAGATTCGTACTGAACCGTTTAGCGAGGCCTTGTTGCCCGGGACGCAGGATATGATGGGGTATGTCAGGGAAAGAAACTTTCCTCATCCCATAACGATTCCTACAGGGATATACGAGTGCTTGGTGGTTGAGAGGTTTGCGTTTCGGAAGAGCAAGGATGGGCCGGTATATAACATGGCTTTTCTCATCGTCTTGGAGCCCGGTGCTGGCCCGGGGGTCTACAAGAGGAAGACGCTCATTACAGTTACAACGTTGGCGAGCGTGGACTTTATGTGCTTGAAGCCTGTGCGGAAGACAGTCGTGATGGAATGATCTGCCAAAATATCTGCCCACCATGTATGGTAGCATTCGTTGCAGTTCTATGATCTCAAGTTACAAATGATAACCGCGATTCTTCTGGAGCCTCTTCTCCTTCTCTTCAAGGAAACTGACGAGTACGGTACCAGACACTGCTATTATTCCTGCGCCCTGGACAACACCGTTCACAACCGCCAATCCAGCACCCCCGGCACCAGCGCTCTGGAAAATCGCGAAGGCGCTTCCCGCTGCAACATTCCCGATACAGCTATGAATGAAGGCAGCAATCGAACCTTCAAGACGACTATCAGTAGGGGTTATGGTATAAGGACTAATAAAGAGAAAGACTGACCTGCTGTTACACCACGCTCGCCGAACCCAATCAGGCGAAGGACAGGGCTAGTGACGATACCAGGAGCAACAACTAGGGCAATACCGCCGATGATGATGGCTGTCTTGCCTGGATTCTCAGCCACCCAGCATCGTGCCTTTGAGAACTATGTCAGAGTATTCTTCTTTGCATGTGAACAAGGAAGCAGAGCATACCTGTTCCGCACTGTCGATGACAACGAACCATCCTTTGCTGATGGCGGCGAAGATGTCGGGGTATTTGGACTCCAGCTCGGTCTTCGTTGCCGCAGCTAGCAGTCCAAGCCCCGCCAGAGCGGCGGCGGCATGCTCCAGGACATAGGGGGCCTGCTCCTCGAGGTACTTGGCAGCGCCCATCCCGGCGGCGGCAACGGCTGGGGCGTGGAGTTGGATGTTGTGGGCAATGTCCTGTCCAATGTTGGCGATGGCGGGAGCGTGCTTTTGGTAGGCGTCGACTGCGGCGGACGCAACGATTGGGGCGTGGACTTGTACGTGGCTTGCTACGCCCTGCCCGAAGTTGGCGGCTGCGTTTGCGACGGCTGGTGCGTGGTTCTGGATGTTGTTGATTGCTTCTTGGCCGAAGCCTCGCGCCCCGGCGATGAAACCTGGGGCGTGGATGGCTGCGGCTTGATTGGCTGCTTCCCCGAGGGCTTGGAGCGCGGTGAGGAAGTTGGTCATTTTTGTGGAGGCAAGAGGGAATGGCTGTTTGGGGAGGCTGTGATGCAGTCAACTACCTTAGGTAGATTGTTTACCAAGGAGAGATGTGCAGGTTCAGAAATCTTTTCGATGCAAGGGGGGTTTTTGGTTTTGTGATCGGGGAGGCAAACGGGCTGGATAATACTGGGGAAGTAGCTAGAACAGTTTACTTTGTTGACGATGATGTGTGGTGACACGTTTGCGGGGTCCTGTAGGCCTCGGTGCTGGATTCTGTTTGGATTGCTGCCAGTGACCACTTCAAAGCAAGAGGCGTATAAAGAGACAGCGTATCGGCATCGGGAATCTTTGATTTGCGGGTGAATGCATGGGGTGAAGACTTGATTACCTGAAGACACCTCCAACACTAAATCTAAGTTAATATAGGATAGGTAGCAGAGACTATGGTTTGATAATCGTTCCGGTCATATTTTTTTTTAGCTTTGGTGTTGCTGAGTGGTGAAAATAGAGAATGTTAAGATCGGCGAGATACTTCGACTTATAGCTTATAAAAGAGGAGGAATTGTACGGCGGTTCGTTGCTGACTTGCTAAAAGGTGAGGAACAAGCGGAAGTTGGATAGAAAAAGAAGTGTTCGGCCTGTTTCGTGATTTTGGCCTTTGTCAACAAACAAAATGCCGGGCATTCGACGCATCTCGCCGCCTGCACAGAGTACAATAGTGAACAACCAGCAGCGATCTATAGTATAGGTACTCGTATCTTCCTTACTCAAAGTGTCATTTTCTTTTTCGTTCTTTTTCGCACTGGTCTTTCAATCAATGGAACAATTAGATACCTTTTCATGACCAACATGGTAGGCAGATGGTAGCGGACACAGACCTCCATGCGAAGCTCGCGTTTTACCTTGTCCATCCAGATCTATTTCCTACCCAGGTACCCAAGGTATACATTTCACTCATATGGTATTTCTTTGCCTTTCTCTTGCAGGTTACCACTGACTATATGCAATGCAGGGTTGGTTCGCTGGCAACTTCATTCCTCAGCCAGCCTCCTAACGTCTTGAGACAGATTACTGTTGGTCTCTTCAACAATACACTGGTGAGCTATGCTGTGATGGACACCTAAGCTAGTCAGATCATTGAGAAGAATGAGTCTAGCGATTTGAGGATATATCCCATGATATGGACCTGTCAGAAGGGCTCAAAGGATAATGTTGGTTCGGTATGTGCTTCCACAAGAATGGAAATCCGTCAAACTGTAATGAAGCTCGGCATCCCAGTGCCACCGCCAACCGTTGCGTCGGTTCAGTAGGACTGTTGCGTAACCTCAACTCAGAGTTGGTGGTCTGACACACGGGCCGACCGATTCGCTCGTCTACTTGACTGTCAGATCTGCTAATCACACCTCTGGTGCTAGGATAGACACCCTGTCAATACTACCTCCAAGCGCCGGTTAAGAACATCGATGTCAACCAAGATTCAGCAAAACGAACACGCATGTTCTGATTTGACGTTTTGCCTAGATCGGAAAACCCGTCCCTATGCGGAAAAGCTTGAGGGCTACTGCACGGCTGTCAACTGGAGATCGACCTGGTTCCTGAGCGGGTATTCTGCATGCCAAGTTGGATAAATGGAGGGCAGTTCCGCTCGGCTCGTCAAGCCTGTCGGGTCTGTCTGAATGCAACTGATCTCCAAAATCGAGGGCGTCATCGTGTGGTGAGACAGCCTGGGCAACAGCAGTGAAGACAATGCCTTTATATCATTGACTGAGAAGATCGCTTGAAGAGAATGAGACAAATGATGGAATGTAATGGACCCCCGGGCAGGCCGGGAAAAGTCAACCGCCACTGTTTTCAGTGGAAGCGAATGGAGTCAGCCCTGGAGAAAGACCAACAGAAAATGGCGGACCCGTGCTGGCGGAATGCGCCCCTCCTTCTCAGCGGCTCAGCCAACCACGGCAGCCGTCCGCGGAACTGGAACGCGGGCTCTTTTTGGTCAACTGATGCGACGTGACAGTGCATTCTTCATGTGAATAAGAGACCCAAAGAAGTGGCCACTTCCTTCAGGCAATTAAGCTCCGAAGTTCCCTACACACCATAGAAGGCTGGGGAAAACAGGTATATAGATTGTACCGTCCCGTGCTCCCGTCTTGTCTGCCTCCCTCACCACAGATTTTGCCGTGCTTATTGAGGTCTCCAAAAGCATCGACAATACTTTCCTCCACAGGCCACACTTCACCGACGCCACCATGAATCTCGACAGCTACAAGAAGGTCAACACCTACATGGAGGAGGAGGATCAGGAACAGGGAACCGGCGACAGAGTAACATGGATTGTGTGCGGGACCCTCGTGGGCGCATTCCCTTTTGCTGTCTGGATTTGGAGCAAGTGCTGATGAGCGATGGTGAGTGTTTCTTCCCCGCTATCCCTCACTGAAGCAATGCGCTGACAGCCCTGTGGTTCAGATTCACGATTGTGGTTCAATGGGAGACACTGAGGTTTAAAATTCCTAATTTTTCGCTAGATACCCAGCAGGCAGATTGAGAGTAGGAGAAGCGAAGCACATGCATCATCGCGCGCGCGCGCGCATGGGGAGGGACTGGAGGACACATCGTCGCAGCCGTCGGAAACGGCGGGGAAGTTTTGGCTGATTTCAGTTGATGACCTACGGATTGGATTTCCCAACAGACGCTCGGGAGTGGAGAACACTGAACGGCTCTCCGCAAGGACCCACTAGTTTGCATTTCACCGCCTTATGGCAGAATAAGATACCCCACTAAAATTTTCAAGTCGATCGCATTCTCCAAGCTCCGAGAAGCTTTTGCTGCCAGTTTTTGCTTTTGCGCTGCGCGTTGCCCGTCCCTTTTTTTTGTCGCAACAACCACAACAGCTATTCATCATGCCCAAACCCACAAAAAAGTCCTCTGGTGAGGCGTCCAGTATCAAGGACACCCGTTTCTCCAATTTCGAGACCGATCCCCGCTTCCAATTGCCCTCGAAGAAAAACGTCAAAACCAAGCTCGACAAGCGCTTCGCTCGCGTGCTGAACGATGACGAGTTTACGGCCACGGCAAAGGTTGATCGATATGGCAGGAAGATAAAGACGGATTCGAAGAAAAAGGCTTTGGAAAGGTTATACGAGAATGAGGAGGATGAGTCTGGGTCAGGATCCGGTTCGGAAGATGATGAGGAGGTCGAGGATGTCGAAGTAGAAAGGGACGATATCGTCCGCCGCGAGCTCGAGAAGGCCGATCAAAAATACGATCCCGCGAGAGATGGCGGCTTCAGCTCTTCAGAAGACGACTCTGATTCGGATGATTCGGAAGAGGAAGAAGAACCAGAGGTTGATGATGGGGAGGAAGAGTCACGACCGGGCATTCGGTTGAGAAGAGAGAAAGAGGAGGTTCCGGAGGGCGAAATCACCAATCGGTTCGCGGTGGTGAATTTTGACTGGGATCATATCAAGTCCGTCGATCTTATGGCGCTTTTCAGTAGTTTTGTGCCGCCAGGAGGAAGAATCGAAAAGGTCTCAATTTATCCTAGCGAGTTCGGCAAGGAGAGAATGCAAAGAGAGGAAATGGAGGGACCACCGAAGGAGATCTTCAAGAAGGGCAAGGGGGAGGATAGCGACGAGGAAGACGAGGAGTCGGAGGGTTTCAGTGACGAGGAAGATGAGGATTCCGATGAAGAGGTTAAGAAGGAGCTATTGGCGGATGGTGATGATCAGGACTTCGACAGCGACAAGCTGAGGACGTACCAACTGGATCGGTTACGGTACTACTATGCAGTAGCGGTTTGCTCAGACAAGAACACGGCGCACAAGATTTACGAGGCGACGGACGGTAGCGAATATCTTTCTTCTTCCAACTTCCTTGACTTGCGATTTATCCCAGACGATACTACTTTCGACGATGAGCCAAGAGACGAGTGCACCGTCGTGCCGCCAGGATACAAACCGGTAGACTTCGTCACCGACGCCCTGCAGCATTCCAAGGTGAAGTTGACGTGGGACATGCACCCAGAGGAAGCCAACCGGAAAGAATCTATCAAGAAGGCATTCTCTGGCAGCAAAAACGACATTGCCGAGAACGACCTCCGCGCCTACCTTGCTAGCGACAGCTCCGACGACGAGGAAGACTTTGAGGAGGAGGAACCAGAAGCACCTGCTGAAGCCGAAGCCGAAGAGGAGGCCGAAAAGCCTCTCAGCAAAAAGGAGCTCGCCCGCCGAAAAATGCGCGCTGCGCTTGGTCTCCCCGAGGAACCCATCGCCAAAAAGTCCAAGTCCGCCGTCCCAGCAGGCGAGATGGAAATCACCTTCACCCCGGCCTTATCCGAGTCCAACAACAAGAAGCCCGAAGCCGAGGAGACTACAATCGAGAAGTACAAGCGCCGAGAACGGGAGCGCAAGGAAGCCAAGAGACAAAAGATGCTCGCCAGGCGCAAGGGTCTTGACCCCGACGCTGCCATGGGCGAATCCGACGTGGAAGAAGTCGCTGCTGCCGGCGGTGACAACAACGACGGGGAAGACCTCGGCTTCGACGACCCCTTCTTCACCTCTGAGCCCATTGAGAAATCCAAGTCGGCCATCCGCAAGGAGGAGCGCCTCAAGAAGCGCGCAGAGAAGGAACAGGCCGATGCCGAGAGCGCCGCGGCCAAGGCTCAGCTGGAGCTGCTCATGGCTGATGAGAAGGGCGAGGGTGATCATCTCGATCACTTTGACATGAGGGAGGTGATGAAGGCCGAGAAGCAAAAGGGGAAGAAGGGGAAGAAGGGCAAGGGGAAGAGGGGGGGCCAGGAAGAGGAGAAGGACGGTCTGCAGGATGGATTCAAGATGGATGTGGATGACGAGCGGTTCAGGGCTGTGTTTGAGAGCCATGAGTTTGCTATCGATCCTTCGAATCCCAAGTTCAAGGCGACGGAGGGGATGAATAAGTTGCTGGAGGAGGGGAGGAAGAAGAGGAAGGCTGGGGGGGATGAGCCGAGGGGGAATGAGAAAGTCAAGAAGGTGAAGGCTTCGATGAAGAGAGGGGATGACGAGGCAGGGGAGCTGAGCAGCTTGGTGGAGGCGGTGAAGAGGAAGGCGAAGGCGGGTAGAAAGTAAGAGTCTTGGTCTAGATATCACGATGTAATAAAAGCGCCCACTTGTCAAACATATTCCAAGGTGGTCCAAAAAAGTATACCATTTACTACCAAGTTTCCATGCCGTACTACTTACTACCTCTGAGCCCCAACAACGAGGTGACAAAACCTTGGCTGGGCGTTACTGCAAAGTCTTTGCGCCGCCGCTCCTTCCCTCCCGCTAAACCAAGCAACCGCCCCCCATCCCAACTCCCAGAGCGCGCGACCCGCCACGAACATCAGTCCAAAAAAGAGAAACCCGAACAAGACCATGACGAAAAACTGCAAGACATACCACCGGCTACCGTGGCATGCCCGTTGCTGCTGCTGCTTCTCGCTGTCTAGATCCAGTCCCTGAACGAGACTAGGCGTGATCTCTAATTCTTCAATCTCCTCGTTGTAATACGCCCTCAGTTGTTGTTCCCTGAAGGAGGGGAGACAGCGTAAGGGTGATGACCACATCTTTTTGTTTTTGGGGTGGTGGTTGTGCTGGTGGTGGAGGGGTAAGAGCGGCATTTTTGCTGAGAGGGTGGATAAATGTCTGCTTTGGTGGACTGGGCGGGTGTTGGCTGGTGTCGTTTTGGGGGTGAGGGTGGGACGGGGGAAGAAAGTCAAGGATGAAGGAGCGCGGGGGTGGTGGTGAGGTTTCTTGGGGTTGGTGCTGGGGAAGATTGGGGCGGTGGCTGCGTTGGGGGAGGGGGCGAGGTAGGAGTCTAGATCGAGGTGGTCGGAGTAGCAGTCTGAGGAGGAGTCGTTGTTGGGACTGGTGCGGGTGAAGGTGGGGAAGGTTCGGTAGTTGGGGAGTTGGTGGGAGGGGGTGTATGGGGGGTGGAATTGGGAGTAGGTTGGGGGGAGGGGGAAGAGGTCGGTGTGATGGGAGATGGTGTCGTCATTGTCGGCGGTGTTGGGGGTGGGTTGGAGTTGGTGGGAGGTATTAGCTGGGACGTAGCGGTAGCCGGAATGAATGCCGGTGGAAGTCGTCATGTCGGGCGTGTTGTTGACGCTGTGATTCGAATTGTCGATGCCAATATCGATGATCTCCCAGTTGGAGTGGTTGAAGATGGGACTCATCGGGGAGCGTGGCATAATGGTGGAGGGGTGGATGTCACAGTGTTGAGGATGAGACCCGGGGAATTGACTGCGGACGGTGTCGAATCCTCCAAAGGGTAGGCCGTGCTGTAGTGGTTGTCCTCGGAGCGCGAGAGAGGTGACTCCTGGGTGACAGGAAACAGTGGGGGAGAAGACTGCGGAGTGCGAGGAGCTTTATATTGAACTTGTCTGGTGTTTGCATCTTCATGTGGCCATTGTGCTAGGCCACGGAGGATTCAAGTTTCTCTAGCTTCATCACGCATTCGAGAGGATGATCAAGTGGCAGTTAGTGGATGATTTCTTTTTTGTGGCGAGAATCATTCATAAGATGTTTCCACGCTTCATCGGCCTTTTATGGGTCAGGGTGGTCGGTCTCACGGGTCGTGGCTCTCTCAAGGCCCGGGGTGGCCACGCTCGCCATAAGAAGCTGACATGGAGATGATTATGCTTTCCACTTAAGCCTCGCCAATCGAGTCAAATATTCTTCAAGAGCCGTGCATTTATTCAAAAGATTGAAATACAGGCATCAGCGTCGAACAGACGTTATTTTGTCCGCTAAGTACCTGGCCAAACGTTAAAGGGTACAAGTTTCAAATTGGCAATCATGGACAATCGGCCGGATACAGTGGCCTTGGGCTGGGTGGCCTCCATGCCTGGTGTTTCCATCTCCCCACAAGTGGGTTTTCCTCACGGTGGCCGACTGAATGGCCGGGGAATATTTCCTGGAGAGAAAGAGGCTGGGTCCGCCTCAGCAGTACCTGCCCTTTCCCTTCGAGCTGGACCTCGGGAGTGTCATGTTACTCTCTCAAGGTAACTTTTCAGCCGTCTCATGGAAGGAGTGGAGGTTGAACGCTCTTTCCTTCAGTTTCGGCCAGTCAGACTCACCGCAGACAACTTCCACTCCCTTTGCCATTTTCATCTCATCTTATTCTTTTCCATATGTGCCAGCGGAACCGCCGCTGGGTTGGAGACACCTCAATGTTCCACAATTCTGATGACAGAAGCCCACTTGTGCGTCAGCTTTGGGACTTCCGAGACTGATTCCGATGTCTATCTATCTTGGTGAGTGATGTTGTTGCCCACGTGTCTAGTTCTCCATGATGATCGGTTAAAAAGGGATTTTATGAGGAAGCTTCCTATGAATTGAACAAACTAGAATACGCACCTGATGAGATATTGTCCTTTTTTTCGTTTGTCGACCGATGTATGTTTGCTCATGTAGCTGACCAGCGGTTATGGACAGTGTTCATGCATTCCATACGCCATATACTAGCGCAAACCTTGACGACTGTATTCATTGGAACAATCAGGGTCAGTCCTCAAGTCACCACAACGCGCAACGAAGACGAGTGATAGTTGTGGACATGGTCAAAAGTGGGACCTATCGGGGTGGTTGAGCCATGACTACAATATCGGTGACCGCGGTACGAGCCGCACAGACCAAGCCTCGTTCGCGGAATGGTTGCGCTTTTTACAATAGAAGCTGAAGACGTTTTGAGTTTAGTGTCAATCACACCAACATCAGATGCCGTGTCGTGAGCCCGAGTGGACTCATTTTCTTTGTCTGCGCAAACAAGACCCTGCTAATGCCACAAGCACCATATCGCAGGTTGACGACTCCTGGCGCCACCCCGCGTGTCAGCTTGCGCCTTTGACTGCTATGCCCAATCAGAGTATGGAGGTGAGGCTATGACATAGGTTCGACTACTACCTCCATGTCCCATTCCTGTTCCTCGAGCATGATTTGAACAAAGATCTCGGGTATAAGACGTAGTAGCTGCTTCCGCTGGCTAGCGTTGACCGTTTATCCAGCTCCAGTCATCCAAAAAGAAAACTCTTTCAAGCAGAAACAGAATATTTTTCAACGAAGAGCTATCACTATGAAGTTCAGCAGCGTTTTCAGCCTCGCGGGGCTCATCTCACAAGTCAGCGCCATCACCTGGAACGTTTCGGTTGGCAAGAATGGCCTTAGCTTTGAGCCGAATGAGATTAGAGCCGGGGCTGGTGATATCATCCAGTTCATCTTCTGGCCGAGAAATCACAGTGTGGTTGCTGGAGAGTTCACCAGGCCGTGTATTCCGCGCCGCACCGGGGGATTTTGGTCTGGTTTCTTCCCTACAGCGGCAGATACCATCAATGTGAGTTTGGCATTTCGTGATACCTTTCAGAAAGCAGAAATCATGTCTGACTTGTTGTATCTGCAGCCTCAACTCTTCCGTGTGCAAATCAACAACTCTGAACCCTTCGTCTTTTACTGCTCCCAAAACAACGGCCAGCACTGCAAGAACGGCATGTTCGGCATCATCAACCCCGGTGTAACCGGCATCACGACCCTTTCAAGCTACCGAAATCTTGCCGGTGGAGCTGGCAATGCTACCTCGCCGCGGGTCCCGCCTTTTGGGGGACAGATTTTGGAGAATCCAAACACTTCTGTGCCGCCAAGCTCTTCAACAGCAAGCACTTCTTCGGCGAGCAGCACTGTTTTGACAAGCACGAGTACGGTCACGAGCGAGTCTTCTACTTCTGTTACTACTATTACCTCCACCAGCACCGGGAGCACCTCGACAGGGACAGGAAACGCGGCCGCGAGGACGGGGGCGCCAGTTGCGGGGTTGGTGATTGCTGGAGCTGCAGCTGTGCTCTTTGTTTGATTTTGTGGCATGATGGTGGCGATGTCGTAATGCTTTGGGTTGCCGGATGTAGCTATGCCACGGTTCGGGTAATCATTGCTTTGTTTGACATTCTTTGGTCTTGTTGTTTTGCTAGCTTGGCTGCTCACCCCTGAGCAGACTCAAGGGTAACGTGGTCTATCTAACGCATCTTGTATCAAAATCGATCTTGATTCATATCCAAGGTTTATTCCGAACTAAAGTAGGTAATCATCATTTACAAAAGTACCACAACCCATGAAGCACAAACGGCGCCCAGTAATACGCCTGTTTGAAGTCTGCCCCCAATTCCCCTCGCCTCATCCTTCCCACCGTCGAGCTCAGAGCAGCGGCCAGATTGACGACACTGCTCTTCTGTAAAGCCGCTTTTGCCTGCATCGCGGCAATTTCCCGATAAAAAGTTTCACTGAACGCTCTCCCGGCCCGACTGTCGATAGGCCACTGACAACCCAACACCGAGGTTGCCCCAGCATACAGCAGCGCCGGGATGATCCCGAGCGGCTCGTCTCCGGGGGCGATGTCCTGTGTCCCGGAGTCGCACGCGATGATGGTGAAGTGGACACCGCCGCGGGGGAGCATGACTTCGAACAACTCGGACACGAGGAGCTCGTCTATGCCTTCGTTCACGTCAACGGTGTCATCTTCGCCACCGCTGTCCCAGTCACAGTTCCCATCGCCATGTTCATCGCCGGCAATCTCAAGAAGGTCCATTTCAGCCCCGATCGACTGCTCTTGACTGTTGCGTATCGAATCATCAAAGATGTCGGTTCCATCGCTGAGAACAAGAGATGACTTTAGGATGTCGTCCTGGTTATGTCGGGCGTGGCCGTGGTAGTGGATCCAATTGGCGGTTTTGCACTCTTGCAGGAAGTGAGGTTTTGTTACCTGGGGCCCGAGGGCGATGGTGCCGGGGACTGATAGTGGTAGCGATTTGATGTGTTCGAAGATCTGGCTCCGTTCTGCCAGCCGGTCGGGTTCTTCGTACAAGGCGAAGTACTTGGTTCCGGGGTGTTGTTGGGGTTTGTCGTCTACGCCTGGTGTTGGTGACATCCGGAGTAGACATTGGCCGAGGGTGGCGACGCTCGAGGCATACACCACCAGGTTCCGTTCAAATAAAGGCACGTTGTCGACGTCGAGTGCGTGTAATGGTACGCTGTTCAAGGGGCCAGAGGGTGATAGGATCAATAGATCGCCTTCTGTCGTGAATTCGGACAGGCCTTCGACCAGAACGTTCATCTTTTTGAGGTGCTGGTTGCCTGTCTTTCTTGCCAGTGGTGGAGTGGCCATGTCTGGGTAGGCAAATGTCTTTGCTGTCCAATCCTTCACTTGGTCAACGCCGATGGGCAGTTGTTTCGAGTGAGTGGTGCCGTCTAGCTGACGGATAAAGAGATGTATCGTCGAGGAAGCCCCCTGCGTAGGAACATACCAATCGACAAGCTTGACTTGATCAGTTGTGAGACCCGTTGCTTGCAGAGCTGCTTTCAACTCCTCAGTTCCTAGGTCTAGGTTGGACAACTGGCCTCGTAACCTAGCAGCTTCAGCCAAGAGAGGGTGGTTTTCCATGCTCTTCCTCAAGGATGCCAAGCGCCGTGCGGCAACAACGTGGTTGACGTTGGGCTCTTGGAGAAGGTCCAGAATGTTTTGCTCTTCACGGAGCAGTTCATATGCATCGTGGTCGCTGCTAATCCGGTCAAGGAGTCTCTGAGGAATGATGTGGTTGGCCCCTAAAGAGTCGGCGAATGCTCGAGCTTTCCCTCTTTGCAGCCATAACCAAGCGTTGCCTGGGTCATTCAGTCTCAAAGCAAGGTCGACTGCGACGCTGTAAAGCTTTACACTAGCTTTTTTGGACACAAGAAACCTCTTGTGCATTAGACTCTGCAGTCCTCCCACCGCGAAAACGCTTTGCCTCATGCTGTCACACAGCTTCTCGGTTTGGACCATCTCCTCCATGAAAGCAGCAAGCAGTCCATGGCGCGCGTTCTCCTCCATGGTGAGGAGTGCCATGCAGAGAATTTCCCACACGAAAATGGTGCAATCTACCACCAGTTCAACACCATGTGCTTGCCTATACAGCTGAAGGGCACTGTACGAGTGACGCAACGCGGCCCAGAGCAGTTTCACTGCTGACTGTGTGTTTTCAGGCGTTGCTTGGTCTCCACGGAAAGTACTCTGAACACAAGCATAGGCTTGGATACAAGCGCTCAAGAGGGTCTGTGCCTTTTTGAATGGTGCCACGTCTGTGACTTGTTGTAGCTGCTCCATGAGCTGTGTGGAAAGTGCCAGGCCATCGGCAAATCGTCCCTGACGCATCAAGAGACGCAACTCAAGATCCACCACTGGTATTCTTGTCAAGGGATCTGCTGAATCGGGTATGTGTTTCTTGATCCGTTCAATCCATGGTTGCGCGTTGCTGTCCCATTCAGCGATGAACAGACACTTTTGTGCCTCGCCTTCACCATATTCATGCTCAGCATCTTTGTTGGCCCACTCCTTCAAGAACCCTACGGCAGAGCTGATAAGACCGACGGACTTTTCCGATCCTTCAGGCTGTTCTCTTGCCAAACCCAGAATGTGAACTCCAACCTGAGTGGCGGCGTCGGACTGGTCGATATAAGAAACATTCGACATGGCGATCTCCAAGGCCTGGTTTGCCACCTCGAGCGCCTTCTCATGTTCCCCGAACTTGGAGTACACCAAGCCCAGCACCACACCCATGTACGAGTGATATTTGGGACTGATCTCCTCGGGTACATTCCCGAAATACGACTTCAGAGACTCCAACGCAAACCCATATTCGGGTGCTTTGAGGCTTGCTTGGCAAACGGAGTGCAGCAAAGACACTTGTTTCAGAATCTCACTGCCGCACTCATTGATTTTCCGGTCCAGGAGCTCAAGGGACCTAACGACGTCCTCGTAGTACGTGTCGACTATCATGTCTGGGGAAATGGCAAATGCGAGACAACGGATGCCGTTCTGATAATGGCTGACTGCAAAGTAGCGATCGGCAATCTTAGTCTTTGCGAGAAACCGTTCTCCGGCTGAGATGGCTCGGTTGGCGGACAGGCGAACCAGATCGATGTCGATGTTGCCAAAGGCATGGCCCACTTTGCGGAAGAGATCGCTGGCAAGTCTCAAATTTTCCGCGGCTTGGGCCAGGACAGCATCGCTTTCTGAATTCAATTGCAACGTGCCTAAATCGATGAGGGTGAAGGCCCTTTCTATGGTCCACGCCGGGCCTGTCAAAAGTGTTAAGAAGGTGGAAAGCTCATCCACCGCCTGGCTGATATCATCTAGGAGGTGAGCCTTGGAATAGATGAGAAATCTGGCTTCCCGAAGCCGACCCTCCGATACCACTCGTTGCAAAACTGGGCCCAAACTGGACACAGCAGCAGCCTTGGTTTGTTTCTCATCAAGCAGCCCCTGCTCCGCGGCCACCACGTAGATCTTCCAGTACCAATGAACCATGAGCACCTGGTAACCATATCAGCCAGGCAAGAGCATTTGCTACCAAGGAGTCATACCGACTCTGTATTCTGTGAGCGGGACATCTATTTGTTGGTCATGAGCGTGTAGATGCCAGGCATCGCCAATTCTTTGCGCAGTTTTCAACGCTGTCCTGAGCTTTGAGTACCGCCCAATGCCAATAAAAGCCTGTAAAAGCTCCAGTACGGCTCCTTCTTCACCAGGAATCGGTCTTTTTTGATCGTCACATGTTTTTGCCGCCAAAGTGTATAGACCTTGAACCAGGTAAAGCTGTGCGATTTCGATTGTAACGGCGGTGGAGAACCTAGTCTCTTTAGGTAATGCTGTATTGAAGTGATGTCCTTCTTCAAATGTCCCTCGCGATCGATGACCTCGGATGGTGGCCTTGGCAGACTCGACAAGGGGTTTTATGTTGTTCATTGCTGCTGGATTTGTTCTAGGTGTGATCCGAGACCACGAGTGGGGAGAGTAGCGCGAAACGGTTGCGGATATATCACGCACACCCCTCAGCCGCAACACAGCTGCAGTGTCACACTTTGAAAAATCCTGGCTGTCACCACCTACGTTCCCTTCAGCCAAACCACAGCTGCGAAGCCACGCCAAGTTGCGAAACAGTTTCTCACCCAGTTGCACCTAGCTGCACTCGTTTACATCCACCACGCCTCATCATAGCGCCCTTCAACCATGACCACTCCAGAGCCCATACTCAACCCCGCTCATGCCGCTGAGCCCGAGCAACTTGACGCTGAGACTGAACGATCTCCCTGGGGCATCACCGTCGACCTAGTCCCCGACCCCTCCTCCCCACCAACCCTCGCCATCAAAAACAACTCGCGCGTCAACCGCCCCCTAGCAACGCACTCCAACCTCTCCCCCTCTTCCTACTCCGCCTACCTCCGTCACGTCCAGTACGGCCTCTACCACTCCAAACCCTCTTGCCTCCTAGCCATAGACTTCTCCTTCCGCTTCCCCGCCAACTCCTCCAGCCGCTTCTCCTCCGCCGAAATAATGCTCACCTTCACCCACGCCCGCGCCCACTCCAAACCATCCCTCCCCTCCAAGCCCGCCTCCGACCCCATAGTAGCAAACTTCGCCCCCGTTGTCCTCCTCGGACGGCCCCATTCCCGGACAGAGTCCAACACCTTCGAGATAGCCGCCCCACTGACTCTGTTCAATACCACTTTTGGTCCCGCAGCAGGTGTTACCCCACGCTGGGCAGTCGAGAGGATTGAAATCAAAGAGGGGCAAGCCGAGGTTCATGGCTGCATGGCTCAGGATGATGAGCATGTTGATGGTGCGAACTCGGTGGCGTGGGACATGACGGAGAGCCCGGTGAAGAAAGAAGGGATTTTCAGGTCATTCCGCGGGGTGGTGATGCTGCATTTGAGGAATGGGGAGGGGTTTTGGATGAGGGTCGATGTGAAGCCTGTGGTGAAGTTTAGTTTGAATCCGAAAAAGATGGTGTTTGCGCAGAGGCTGATTGGGAAGAGGGATGAGCCGGTCTTACTGGATGGAGAGACCGAGCTGATAAGGGATCCTGTTTGTGCCGGGCATCATGTGTTTGATGCTGACGACTTTCCTTGGGATGCAGTGCTGAAAGGGTCGGGGGCTTTGGGTGAGAGGTGATGGCATTGCGAATGGGAGACTACCTAGAGACTCGAAGTAAAAGGCCCTGAATGGCCGTGAACTGATGCTGAGAGAGAGTCGCTATCTAGGTCTGTACGAGGCCCATCCCTGCGCTGTTGGACCCTGATTCCTTTCGCATGTGCCGGAGCGAAGCTGGAGAAACGACTTCACAAGGCAGCTCCAAATGGTGGATAGCATCGCCTCTGCACTGGATAATGGCATCAATGTTCTCCCTATTGACCCGAAGTGCATGACGGCTGTGGCCCTCAAAGGCCACACGCCGCCACAAATCGACCACCGCAGGGCTGAACTCCATACCCCATGTGCCACGCCACGTAATCGAAGCATGGTCGTTCCTCGTCTGGTATATGAACGCACATGCATCGTTTTCGCCGCTCCATAGCACCAAGGTTTTCAATTTCGGCATGCACAGTGCAGTCTTACCAGCCTCGAGAAGCAGCTTATCTAGATCCTTTCGGTCCACTGTGAATCTGAGCTGCTTTGAGGTCAGTGACAACGACTCTAACGACTGCCAAGTCCATGTTGGTTGGCACGTCTTGAAGAAATCCTGCGCGTCGATGATGTAGGAGAGTGATAGTTCGTCAGGAGTGAGGCTTCTTGAGGCGAAAGCGGCGGCGAGTTGCCGTTCTGCGAGCCTCCGATCCGCGGCTCTTTTTTCTGATTCAGGTAGACCCCGTGTGCGCCCGGAAATCTCGTCGCCGGATTCTTCGAATACTGACACCTTTCTGAGCGCCACGGGAAACGTCTCGGTGTTCAGGTAATGTTGTAACACTGCACTCAGACATTGGGTAGTTAGCCAAATGCAAGAGATGTGCGTGTGTGTGGTTGTTGGGATCAAAGTCAATACGTACAGTCATCTCGGATCTTGACTTTATACCTGGTCGATGCCTGCCATGGCTCATAGATCAAGTGCTCCAGACAAGGGAGCGTAGATAGTATCTGCCACATATTCTCTATCCACAGATCACGGCGCAACTGTCGAGGTATGATGAAACAAGTGACGCTTTCAACAGTTGGAAGGGACTCTAGGCTATATTTCAGATGCGAGTCAGATCGGCGGCCTACTGATGGCCTCCTAAAGTGATCCCAAGGATTCTCTTCCTCAATGCCCCGTCTCTCACCCCAGAGCTTGATATCATCCTCGCGCACTCGGTAGACGCTGCTTGGAGCATATGTGTTGAGTTCCAACGTCAATCCCTTCGAAAGTGACCATGTGCTGAGAATTCCGAATAGGTTGTGGAGACCAATAGCGAACGTAATGCTACTCGCGCGTCTACACCCGGGAATTCCACAGGATAGGCACCTGTCTGGCGATTCGACGTTGAAGCAGATGTGACGGACGAGTTCTCGTTGGCGTTGGATGATGCGTCCAAAGTCTTTCATGCAAGACTCTCGTAGGTTCAAGCGTTCGAAATTTCGCTTTTCCACCATGAGCTGCCATTCTTTGCAGACCGATGCAAGGAAAGACCACTTGCAGCCGGGGTACTTTCTCTCCGTAGCTGTTTCAAGGATCATGAGGCGGATTTCGGCTGGCAGAGTGTCCCAGTGAAAACCGGAAGGACTGGCGATATGCTCCATGTTGACGAAGTGACTGAAGACCAAAGGAGACGATGGGTCAGATGAAGGAGTGTTGTGGAATTTGCCCGCAATTCTATCCTAGACTTTTGTGTGGTCAAAGGGTTTCCAAACACTATTTTGCGGGCCTTGCCCTTCAGTCCGGCAAACCATATTCCAGTGCTTTTCCGGCCTTTGACGTAAGGCGCCTGATTGGCGTTGAAGAAATGTCCTCGTGCATCGCAAAGTCTTTGATGTGGCTTGAAGGCTAGATAAGGGACAATATGTGTCAAAGTACCTATACAAAGCCAAGAGGGATTCGTCTTGATGTTAGTGGAGATACGCCAGGATGTCATTGACACTGGCCGCCAGGTGTCGTGATTGTGAAGCAGGCATGGATGCTTGGAAAGGAAAAGGAACTTTATTTAAAATGAGCATCGACACGAGGTCACGCGACCACGCGACTTCCATCCGATGAAGTCCACGTCCCACCACCACGCAACCACACCAAACCTTATATCCCCATATCTTTTTCTCAACCAAAGAATCAACCATCTGCTCGAGATCGGTTAGCTCTGTCAACTCATCTCGTGCCGCCATCATGGACACGCCCATCTCAGCCAAACCGCCCGCCAACAAGATCGGGAAAAAACTCTGTGAGGCCTTGGACGGAATCAAGGCAGACGGGAGCTTTGCAGCATTCGCCAACCTTCTACAACCTGCCCTCAAGCCGATACGCGTTCACGATGTTGGCCATGTCACGTATCCTCTGCAGGAGACCACAGCCCGGCAACTGATTGAGAAAGCGCGTCAAGCACCCTATGGCAAGGGCAGTGAGACCTTTGTCGACACATCGGTGCGAAACACTTGGGAACTGGATGCAGCTCAACTAGACCTCGATCCCAAATGGGGTGCCACCATCAATGTCGCCTGCAAATGGGTGGCCCACAAACTGGGCATTACTGCTCCGGTGACAGCCGAACTGTACAAGATGTTGATCTACGGGAAGGGCGCCATGTTCAAGCCTCATACTGAGCGAGTCCGAGATGATCTTTCTCCTTGACGTCTTTCCATGACTTGGAAGCTGACATCAATCTACAGTACCGAAAAGATTCCGGGCATGTTTGGCACCCTTGTCATTGGTCTCCCTTCTGCGCACCAAGGTGGTGACCTTGTCGTAAAGCATCGCGATGTCACCAAGATCTTCAAGACTTCAGAAACACAGCCATCCATGGCATGCTGGTTCTCGGATGTCACCCACGAGGTTTTGCCGGTTACCTCAGGCATCCGCTGGGTTCTAACCTTCAACCTGGCCATTTCGCAACAGGTGCAACGCCCGTCAGCTGCAATGAACGAACCGGGGCTGGATGGTGTTCGAAATGCATTGCATGCATGGCTGGAGTCTCGGAGGCCCAGCAGCACTGATAAGGAACCTGACCACCTCTATTATATGCTGGACCACACATACACCGAGGCCAACCTTTCACTTCACAGCTTGAAAAGCGCCGACTTGACCCGGATGCGTTGCTTGAAAGATGTATGTGATAGCGAAAACGTTAGCTTGTTTCTGGGTGTGCTTGAGAAGAAGGAACACGGTGGTTGTGACAAGGACGGCTTTGACAATTACGGCCACCGGCGCTGGGGATATGATGAGGATGGCGAGGATGAAGGTGAGGACGAGTATGGGGAAGAAGGCGGTAACGATGAGTGGCATTCATTTTATGATGTCTATGAAACAGACTTCTCTATTAAGAGGCTCGTCACAACCGACGGACAGACCCTACGCGAGAACATGGAGCTCAGAGAGGGTGACGTAGAGAAGAACCTAATTCAGGACTACGAGGACCCTTTCGAGAATGCCGCACGCGGCGAGGAGGACTATACGGGCTTCACTGGCAATGAGGTATGCAACATGCCATCTCTTTCTTCGTACGAAGCTAACGATTCTGTGCCCTTAGGGAGTCTCAGCGACACACTGGTACCGGTTGGCGGTTTGTCTCCCTCTCGACTTGTTTCACCAAAACCACCAGGCTTCAATGAACAACTGGCGCTGCAATTTGTGGCTGCTGTTCTCGAGCATCGTGAGTACGAGCTGTTTGGCAAGTCTTTGAAGTGGTTCAAGACCAAGCTTGGGGCGCCCCTATTCGAACTCGTCAGGAAGGCGGCAGCTGAGGACTCGTTCGACTTTACCAAAATCAAAGACAGGTATGGGATACGCAGGGATAAGGCAAAAGCAGCTAGTTTCTGACATTGTTTAGTCTCGCCCAAAACCTTGCCCTTCATGCAGTTGGAAACCGGATGCAACTATTGACCGTGCTTGGAGTACCGAGCAAAACTCCTCATAACACTCAGATTATCAAGTGGGCAGCCGAAGAAGTCGTTCCCGCTTCTATAGAAGCATGTCTCGGTCCAAAGGCGACGATCGCGTGTGGCAGCGCGATTGTCACAATGGTCAAGGAATACCACGATATCGAGTATTTGAAGACCAGGCAAGACGATACTTTTGCAAATATCGGTTTGAACAGCAGGCTAACTTCACGTGTAGGTTGATCCCCGCCATTGAGAAGCAGGTTGCCCTGACTCCATTTGCATTGAGCGCTCTCATGCGAATCGTCAGTGTCTTTGACGAGGCCATTACTGTGGAACTCTGCGAGCCTCTCCTCAGATCCGCATTGGACATCTTGTCTGTCACCAAACTCCGCACCAAGGAAGCTGCAGAGGTTGAGTACAATGCTTCCAAGACCCGCAGTTACAGTTGGCGCGACATGGGGACTGTCCGGAACTGCGCACACCAACATCCCGAGATGTACATCAACGCCGAGCTTTTGGCACACTGTTTGGCCCGCTGTGTTCAGCTCAAGTGGGACGACCTAGCAAGGCGCCTTTCCCTCAAGGTTGTCTCCGAAATCGCTCAAGTCCCACCGGCAGAGTATCATTACCTCTGGATCCCCTTCGTCCGCGAGCTGATCTCCAAACTAGATAGCGTTGACGTGCCTTTGTCCACGCCGCGTTATCAACAAGTTGCGCTTGCCATCTTCGAGGCATACCTAGAAAAGCAGGTAGGAAAGGAACCGACCGGTGAACAGGATTACAGCGGCCAGGGTCCGGTAAGTTGCCGTTGTGGCGATTGCGCGGCCCTGAATCGCTTTCTAGCATCAGGGCAGCGCACTTGGCAGTTCTCTGCAGCCGAGAAAAGACGTCGGCACGTAGAGGGATATGTCAGTGGCCTGCCGCTGAGGTGCCAGTGTCAGACACATGCCCAGGGAAGCCCGTACACACTCATCGTCACAAAGAAGGTTGACACGGGCGCGAAGGCGAAGAAGGACTGGACCGACCGGTTCTCTCAGGCGTGGGACGAGTTCAGCAAGTTTGACCAGGGCAAGCTGAAGGTGCTCCTGGGGGATGACTTTGAGAAGATCACGAGCATGCGGCATCTGCGTCTTAATCAGGGCGAGGGTTCTGGGAAGCGTGCGCCGCCGAAGGGGACGGTGGATGGCGCTCAGGTTGCAGGCGCTAAGCGGAAGGCCGAGGAATGAAAGGCAGATCTGGCATATGGGGGGTTGAACCGAGGACATGAGATTCTAGGGTATTTTGTAGAATTTGTTGGTCGATCTTGTTCGATTATCCGGTGTTAGACATACGAAAGAGTCTTGTAAAGATAATTCTAATAGACAGTGCTATATAGAGTAAACTGTCAAACACACATCAGAGAATAACCTCTAAACACGTTTTATCCCAAACCATTAGCAACCACGGCCACAGCTTCACCTTCTTGCCTCCTGTTCACACCTTCTAAAACCCTCCTGTCCCCTTCACCCTCCTCACAGCCCCAACCAACCCCTTAACCCACCCCATCCCACCACCCCCCGCCCCCGGCCCAATCGCCCCCTCGGCCTCTCTTCCCTCTCTATCCCTCCAAACCCCCTCAATCTCATCCAGCCGTCCATACACCCCCGTATTCTGATTCCTCCCCAACCCCCTCACCCACCCCCCCACCACCTCCGGGCTATCCACCAAAACATTAACCTCGCACGAATGGAACCAGCTCTGCGTATCCTGATTCCCATTCCCCACGATCCCCACCTCGCCGTCCACAATCATAATCTTGATATGGCACGACCTTTTTCGCTTCGACTGCACTATCGGTACAGTCTGGTCCTTGGCGACGTACCAGTAGTACTTCAGCCGTTTTTTAGCCTCGGGGGAGAGGGCGCGGTAGAGGTCGAAAGCGACTTTTTCGTTGTGCCCGTTCTGATGCGGGAGGAGCTCGCCTGCGTCGTTGTACCCCAGGCAGATGTAGCATGTTACTTGTACCCCGCGTTCACAGGCGGAGATGATGGCTGTGAGGAGGGGTGAAGCGTTTAGGGTGGGGGATTGGATCAAGATGGATTTTTTGGCGTGTTTGAGGGCGGAGAGCCAGGAGGCGTTTTGGGGGTTGGGGAGGGAGTGGTGGGTTGGTTTGCCGTAGGGGCTTCGGGTGACGAGGGCGATGGGACAGGGGGAGGGGGGGTGGTGGGGGAGGTAAGGGGTGAAGGTTTCTTCTGGGGGTGGGTTGGGGGGGAGGGATGGGTCAGGGGGAAGGGAGGGGTTGGTGGTGTGGTTGAGGAGGGTGTTGACTGCGTCGAGGTGGGTTTTGTTTGGGGTTGGGGTGAGGAAGGTGGTGAAGCGGGCGACTTCGGAGGCGATGTCTGGGTCGTAGTGAGGGTGGGAGGGGGTGTGGAGGTTGTTGTCGCCGATATGGAGGTTGGTGATGTCGGGTATGGGGTTGTGGCTGTTGGATACTGTTGTGATGGTTCCGTTGGCTTCTTGGATCTCTCCTTCCACTTCGGTAAAACCATCCCATGGCTTGCCCCAGGATAGCAATGCGACGTCGACGAAGGAATCTACGATGGGGCCTTCTAGATGGATCATCATCTCTAGGTTGTCGTTGTCCTGGACATTGTTGCTCTGAAGAAGGGCGATCTTGCGGTCGACGACCACGTACTTAGCGTGGAAGGTTCCCATGACTGGCTGGTGGTAGTTGACGACCTCCATCTCGAGATTTGGAATCTCTGACCGGGGAGGTAGATTGACGTTTGGCCCGGTGAAGTCTTTCTCCGAGACGAAATAGCGAGGTTCAAATACTTGCTTCGGACTGCCCCGGTCATACAAGATCTTGACCTTCACCTTAGGACCTCCCCCGGCAGCTACACGGCGATCAAGCTCGCGAATGGCTTCGGTGATGTAAGCAGATGCAGCACCATTTTGCCAGTAATTTGTTGCCAGAAAGACCTCGGTTTGAGCGCGCACAATGACATTGGCAATGTGCCGACAGATGTCGGGTATGCTGTTTGCAAGTTAGAGCCTGCTCATCGGCAAAGCCCAAAGAGACAAACTTACGTGGAGATAATGGACAAGGGGATTGTGCCGCAGGAGCCCATCAGGGATGGGCTGACCATTCCACGAGAGGGGTCCTCGTCAAGCGTACACAGCGCATCGTGATATATCTGGCCTTTGTTAGCTGTGAACCCTCTTTGACCTCCCGTTTTTAACTTACCTTCAAGAAGAGCTCGCTGGGTTTCGTATCTCCCCATTTCCCACACTTTGCTGCCTTGTCCAAGTCCGTGTGGTGTGTATCTACTGCTTCAGTTGCTTGTCCATTTTCCTGCTTGTCTGCATTCTTTATTGCATCCTTTCCGTACAATTTGTCCCATGCATCTTGTGAACTCAGCGTAGGATCTTCAGCAATGAGAGACGAGACGCTGTGAGGGGAGCTGCAGAAGTGGAGAAGACGATCGCTGATGGTGTTGTTGTCCAAGTCAATTTGGTGCTTCGTCATGGTGACAGCGGCTTTCAGGGGCTTCAGGGGCTGTTCAAATCACTGAGGAGCCAGTCTTCGGGTTTCCAAATACTCTGATATTGATCCAATTTTGGGTCCAAAAAGCGCTGCAATGAAAATATCACAATTAAATCATCGACAACAGCTATGACAGCCCCCAAGAGGAAGAGTCGTAACCAGCTGCGCTTCATGACGACAGGTCTTGTCATCAACCGTGCCAACTGTCCACTAAATCGACGCTCGAGACATCACTCTCCAGCGCACCGAAAGCCAAAATCCAAGGCGGGCGGGTCGATCCCACACAGTCACGCCTCTAAAATAGTAGAAAGCGCCTACCAGGTTTTCTGTCGAGGACGTGACACCCCATACGAGCTTGCGTGGCTTGCCAAGAGGTGAGGATTGAGGCTGCCGGGGCTCGCACCTTGATGTCTGAAACATGACGTCAGCTTCCCACCGTCGGCATGTTCCTGACCGGAGCGCCGGCGACGGGATCGGAATGAAATCTGGGGAAGCTGGGGCAGCTGCAGCTACATGGATAGCTTGCAGCTGGGTGGGACTCTTTTCGGACTGCCTTCAGGTGTTTCCAGTTGTCGTTGATCTCGGCCCAGGAACGATGGCTTGATAGTTAGTCACCGCTCACCAGTCACCACCAAACCGACAGTAGCGTCTGTTGAGCACCTACTGAAAGTCATCTTCATAGGCAGCCCCTTCTTACCCAAGGCGTCAAAACTTCACCGTTCTTTTCAACCTGGGAAACATGTTAGTCAACATGGCAGGCTAATTAGACAAGGGAAGGTGTTGTGACAGCCTTCGGGAGCTGTGATTGGTCAGCTGATCTGCTGACCAACTGAGCTCCCAGGTACCCGTTGCGACAGCTCAGAGCTGAATGCATCCATAAACACCAACCTCCTCCTCCTGCTCAACCTCTGTACTTGAAAGCTTCTGGCCGTCCTTTTGCATTTGTTTCCCGTCCAATTCCTTTCCAAATATCGGTTTCATACACACAGACGTCGCGATGAAGGCTTCATTACTTGCGCTTCTGCTTCCAGCAGTGAGCGCCCGGTTTAACACCGCTGGCGATCAACAGCGACCAATGTTGCATGAGAAGGCCGAAGCCGCTACATATCACATCGAGCTTTCGCCTGGCAACACGAGATGGGTAACAGAGGATGAGAAATGGGAGCTGCGCCGGGTATGCCAATCCAACTATTCTAGACAGCTATGACCTCTGTCCAACGCTGACTTCTCTATCCAGGGGGGTATCAACTTCTTCGATATCACCGATCATCCTGACCTCGGCGCTACACTCAATGCCATGGCCGCCCCTTCCAAAAAGAAGGCTGTCTTCCCCAAGAAGCCTGCGTACCAAAAAGAAGTGAAGCCACTGATGGCCCAGCTCTCCAAGTCCAACCTCGAAAAGAACCTCGAAAAGTTTACATCGTTTCACACGCGATACTACAAGTCCGATTGGGGCCGCCAATCCAGCGAGTGGTTGCTTGGGAAGGTTCAAGACACGATCAAGGAGGCCGGCGCGGAGAAGTGGGTGACGGCGAAGCACTTCAAGCACCCCTGGGGCCAGCACAGTATCATTGCCACTATTCCTGGTAAGACCAACCAAACGGTCGTTATCGGTGCTCATCAGGATTCCATCAACCTCTTCCTTCCGAGCGTCCTTGCCGCCCCCGGTGCCGACGATGACGGAAGCGGTACTGTGACGATTCTTGAAGCTCTTCGGGTTATCCTCCAGTCCAAGGACATCGTCAAGGGCAAGCACCCCAACACACTCGAGTTCCACTGGTACAGCGCCGAGGAAGGTGGCTTGCTTGGTAGCCAGGCCATCTTTTCTGCTTACGAGAGGGAGCGCCGCGACGTCAAGGCTATGCTTCAGCAGGACATGACGGGCTTCATTACCCGAACCATCCAGGCGGGCTTGCCCGAGAGTGTTGGTGTCATTGTCGACTTTGTTGACCCCAATCTCACCGAGTTTATCAAGAAGATTATCACCGAGGTATGTTTCCGCTGTTTTTGGCCTGTAAGAGTTATCACTGACAGACATAGTACTGTGACATTCCGTTTGTTGAGACCAAGTGCGGCTACGCTTGCTCTGATCACGCTTCTGCCTCCAA
The DNA here is from genome assembly GCA_033296885.1 of Triangularia verruculosa. Taxonomy (NCBI): domain Eukaryota; kingdom Fungi; phylum Ascomycota; class Sordariomycetes; order Sordariales; family Podosporaceae; genus Triangularia; species Triangularia verruculosa. The sequence continues at coordinate 96,905 of MU863981.1, read as the reverse complement.
GGCTGGGTATCCGTCTGCCTTCGTTATCGAGTCGGCGTTCGAGTACTCGGACAATCACATCCACACTACTGATGATCTGATTAAGTATTTGTCGTTTGACCACATGATCCAGCACGTGAAGCTCACGCTGGCGTTCGCGTACGAGTTGGCTTTTGCCGACTTTCCTACTCTTGAGAAGGGCAAATAAGTGATTTTACGAATCGGGTTACTGGGCGTCAAGGGTACATACATACGGGAAGGCATCGTAATGTTGTTTTTAGTTCTAAACGGTAGTGTTTATATACGGGGTTAACCTCTATGTTGTAGCTGTCGTGTGTATCATGGCATGTGCCGTTTCATCATGTCTTTTTTGTATAACCTTTGTTCTGGCTTGTCGCTTCTTTCCCCGCCCAGTCATGCTCAGTAGATGCCAGGAATCAACACCCACCCAACCCTTTGCTTATGCTGGCTCCAAGCACCCCCGTACCTGTTGTTCATGTACTCATCCATCAACCCCACGCTCTCACCCGCAAAATGGCCCGCATGCGCCAACCCCAACCCCAACCCAGCAAGCCACCCTCCCGCCGCGATGCCGTAGCCCGTCCGCCAGAGGACATACCCCCCGTAATTGGGGTGTCTCGCCAAGCTCCAAAGCCCCCTGTCACAGATTTTCCCTTCGTTGACTCTGATCCTCTTGCCGCCTACGGTAATGTACTCCTCCTTGAAGAAACTCCTCTGCCTCTCGGAGATCGTCTCGACCGCCAGCCCAAGCGCGAACATGAGCGAGCCGACTAGCACCGGGAGCGGCAGCTCAACGTCTCCCAGCAGCGGAATGGAAACCGTTTTTAGGAGGGCGGTGCTCGTCTTGGGGATGAGGTAGAGCAATGAATTAACTGTATTCGCGGCGGCTTCCAGCAGGGCGAGGATGAGCGCCAGTTTCGGCGTGATTGGTTCCCGGGCGATGAAGCCTGCCCAGTAGGCTTGTTTCAGGCGGGAGAGCCTGCCCATCCACGACAGAATTTCTGCGGTGGGGGTGTTATTGGGGGAGAGGAGGGAGGGGGGGAGGACGGGGATGCCGAGTTTGGGGAGGAGTTTGAGGAAAGGGGAGGAGGGGGAGAGGAGGTAGGACTGGAGGAGGGGTTCGATGGCGCGGAGGCCGATGAAGGTTAGGGTTCCGGCGGGGTTGGGGGTGTAAATTCCCCGGGGGATTCTGTCGCGGGGGGAGGCGAGGGATGGGCCGGTTAGGGGGGAGGGGGAGAGGGAGGATTCGTCTTCTGGGGAAGTGGTGGTGGTGAGGAGGTCGGTTGGGAGGGGTTGGGAGGGGAGGGGGGTGTACAACATTGTGGAAGAGGAAGGGGTGGGGTGGTCGATTTGTTCTGGTTCGGAGAAATCCGAGGAGCCGTCCATGATGGCGGTTTGGTAGACGGAGGCTGTGTCGTCCATTTTGGCGGTGGTTGTTGGTGGTGGTGGTGAGAGTGAAAATTGCGGGGTTGTGACAGAGAGAGGAAAAAAAGTGAGGGGATTGAGATGTAAAATGGTTTATGTACGTGAGTGACAAAACTCCCAGTGAGTGAAATACACCATGTGGAAATGGATGATGTGCATAGTCATTCTGCTGCATAATAGTTGGTGGAGACTCTGACAACTCATCATCCGTTCTTGGCGTTTAGGCTCCTCCTCCCGTCGAGGCCCAAACGACAAACTAATTATTATGGCTCGGTAGGGCTGGCTGGCTGGCTGGCTGGCTGGCTGGCTGGATGTAGATAGGCATAGCCGGTGTATTCTGACACTATCCAAAAACATATGCTGGGAAAAAAAAAACTACCTCGGTAGTCCCATATCCAGTCCCCGTTCTGCTTCTTCGTCCAACCGAACGCCCGCAAATGCAACAGATGATGCTTTGCCTCCCGCCCAAACTCACAGTACCAAATATACAACCTTGGCTCGCTAATGATGATCATGCTCAACGCACAATACCTTACGCTCGCTTTATGGACACGAAAAGAAACTCCCCTCTCTTGTCTTACATGCTATCCTCCATCTGCCTGCTCCTCGTCTTCGCCCAACTATCTCTCTCCTGCTTGCCGCCCTGACTCTCCAGCCCCATGCCCCTCTCTACCCACTGCTTGCTACCCATTTCCGTCAGTCTGGACAACGCTCTCGCAAACGCAAAAGCCTCCTCATCTCCGGTAAAGAGATTCGACTTTGACAGCTGCTCGACGTTGTGCTCCAGGTCGTCCATCATGTGGCTCATAACATCCTCCACCGAGCTGTCATCCAAAACCTCACTGCTCTTGCCGGAGGCCTTCAGTGATTCCCGAATCTCTGCCTTGGAGATGAACAACTCTTGAAGTGGTACAGCAGTGGTGAGCACCAGTTTGGCGTGGGACTCGTAGACGGCGTCGATGAAGGTGATGAGCCGGCGGGCGAGATCACGTTGCCTATAAGTCATCCCTGGTACTTCCGTTACGATAAACGCATCGTAGGACCGCATAAGCTCAATGTAATCAGCCGCGCTGGTTGGCTTTCCGATCAACTCATCGAAAGTAAACCACGCACACCGGCCGCTGACCCTTGGAACATGGATCTCTCTACCCCACACTTTCTGGACTTCTGAATGAGGCTCGGGAGATTCTGGATCGCCGAGGAAGCGGAACCACTTCTCTGCGTGGGAAGCGGCATGGGCATCGAGTGGGGTGTGGTATACGCCTGATGGCGGGCGTGGGATCTTGCGGTAATCAGTGGTGGAGTCGAGATTGATGACGTGCAGACGGTTCTTGAGCAGGTGGATGGCTGGAATGAAGGACTCGCGCTGGATACCGTTGATGTAAAGCTCGTCCGGGTGCCTGTTGGACGTCGTCACCAACACCACGCCATGCGACATGAGAGCCTCGAGAAGTCGTCTCAGGATCATGGCGTCGGCCACGTCGGTGCACTGAAACTCGTCAAAGCAGAGAACATTGCCCTGCTCCGCAATCTCGGCCGCGACGAAAGGCACGCAGTCGACGTCGCTGCCGTACTGCATCTTCATCTTGTGGAGTCTCTTGTGGACATCTTGCATGAAGTTGTGGAAGTGTATCCTCGTCTTCGACTTTACAGACTGTGGCAGGGTATCGTAAAACAGGTCCATCATCATGGTCTTGCCGCACCCAACGTCGCCGTAGAGGTAGAGGCCTCGTGGGAGGTTGCTAGGGATCTTGCCGATCGTTGGCTTCGTGTCTTTCCCAAACCATGAGAACAGAGACTTTTGCGGTTTCAGGGACTCGAGAGTCGGTCGAATGACGGGTGGCGCTTGATAGTGCCGCAACTCTTCATGGAGGTATTGGAGGCTTTGGATAATGCCTGCGCAAGGGTAAATGTTAGCCGCCAAGGTCACCGTGGACAGCTCCTGGTCTTGCTGCTACCTACCTCGTTGATGTTCATCATTGCGCAGTATCCCGGCGTCTACCCGCCGGTCGTACTCCTGTGAGGGCCCGATGTCCTGTGGGTTGTTCACCTTCTGCACCTTGCCATGTTCCTCTAGCGAGATCCCCTCCGACGCAGACAGATCGCTGTCAAGCGTAGCGGCCGCAACAGCCGAAGCCTTGCTCCTCCTTTGCCCAGCGGTAAATACAGCAGGATATACCGTCCGCGACACCGGAGTTCGTTGCAGATAGCGCAGCTCGGTAGACGTGTTCGCCGGTCGCGGCAGGGTCCTGGCGCATGCGGTACAAAGGGTTCGCGAGGCGGGTATCGTCGTCCGAACAGGTCGTGACGTCGTTTCGAAGAGGGCCCTTGCAGGGACGCCTACAGACGGGTGCGCGCGCATATTGGTGCGGGAGAGTGCCGTGTATATGGGGTGATTTTGAAGTGCTCAGAGTAGTGCCGTCTCAGGGCGCAGAAGGCATCGTATGACCACCCCAAGAGGTTGCCACCAGCACCGAGTCAAGATTTGCGACACGGGAAGCGACGGTGGTATCAGAGGTTAAGTAGACGTTGTGCGACCAAAGATGATAAATAGTCGGCCGTTAGAAGATTAATGTTATCTCGGGCTGGTGATCAGGTTCAATAAGCGCGGCCGTTTTTAGGAGCAAGACGTCAGTCTGGGTCAGTCTGGGTTTGCCGTTGAATGCGACAGCAAAATGGCTTGGGTGAGGGGTGTCCAGCGGGCTTTATTCGGTGATCACTACCCGGTGCCGCCGCGGCATTGAGGCAAGGCACGTGGCCCCCATGTTTAACAGCGAGCAATCAATTTCAGAAACTCGCAGAAAGACGGCACATGGTAACTTCAATTCGGCCGAAGGAGAACAAGGTCTGCAATTACAGTTGCCTGGCAGGTCTGAATGCCTTCACTGGGCTGGAAAAGAAGAGAACTCAAATGTCTCCCGCAACTGAGCCGGCTTCGCTCTGAGGGGTTGTCCACTGTGGGGTCGGTCCCGGTTGTCCGGTGCTGGAACTCTTTGTTGCCAGTAGACGTTTCTTCGCATCAATCCTTGGAGCGCCATGTCTATGTACAAGCCTGCTTTTATTGTCTCTATCTTCAACTCGAGATCAAAGAGGTCACTGTTGGTTTGTTTCTCGTCTTCTTCCCACCACATCATCATCAGACTGTGGGGCCCTGCCTCTCGGGATGATGCAAGCGGGCCGCAGGCTTGGCGCATTTGTAATGAGTCGAGATGATTTTCTTCCTGTTTACCACTGTTGCACCAATCGGAGCTCATGAGGGTCCGTTGTGATTGAATCGGTTAACTTCTGCTATCATAATTTGAGCATCTCATGTTGTTAGACTGCTCACCATGTCTACTGGAGGGCTTCCCACACTTCACTCTCATCATGGTAAGGACGCTGACGTCAGTCCTGATAAAAACACTCGGAGATAAATCTGTCCCCGATAGGTTTGATTTGTTGACGACACGAGTAAGTAATTAAAGAGTACGGCAAGACTCTGCATGTGACAACCAGAGGTATGTCGACAGCTATCTTGCTAATAGGTCTGGCGCAGCTACATTCAACCTCCAAACAATCAAATATCTCGGTGCCCAAGGCAAAGATCCCCAACACCAATACCTCCCAAACGTCCCAATTCCTATTCTGAACGCCGCAGTGCTGTGTTGTCCTTCGCATATCCACATCCCAAAGTCCCACCCGTTCTGATCCTGTGACCCAACACTCATCCTGAACGTTGTACTTTCTCAGCTGTGCTTCTGCAAAAACCATCGTCTCCAAACTCCAGACCTTCAGATTCTGTGACCAAGTCCTCTATCCAGACATCAGCCATCTTGCCAATGTTGATAACCCATCAGCTAAGAAAGCTTTCCAGCCTGCCACTGCTCGTGGACCATAGTGGTGGTATTGCGACAAAACTCAATCAACTTCCTGACGGCGTTGCCGTGGTTAAGGTCCCAGTCAATAATAGCCGGGGCCTTGGCAGCGAGATCCCACTCATCGGTGAAAGGAACCTCCTGTCCGCGATGCATAGCACGAGACCAGGCCTCACCAATAGCATACTGAATGTAAAGATCCATATAGTACTGAGAGCCGTCATCCTCATACTCGTCGTCAGTAAGCTCTTCCATCTCCGAGGCCTTTCCCCAGCAGTAGTCTGAAATGGCTTTCCAGGCAAACCATGCGAGAGTGCGAGGGTGTGGCTCGCCTCTATGCACATTATTGCCATCCCCGTGGGAGGACACAGAGGATGGCGCGCGGGGCGAGCTGTCAAACAACGGCGACATGGCTGAAAGTGAAACGGAATCACTCTCCTCGGAATCATCAACTTCCATGCGAGTAAGCTCTTGGTCAGCACTGCGGTGATCCTCGAGGGTAGTGGGATAGTCGTTAGATGCCTCGAAATGACCAGTGCTGGCATTGCCGCGGTTCTGAGCAGTCAGGGAAGAGGCCCAACACTTATCCAGGAAGCTTTTCATCTCTTCGAGCTTGTCGCAGGTTGCAAAGGTATAAGAGTACCCAAACATGTAGCCTGATGCCTGGGCTTTGGCCATGTCTCTCATAACAATACCATTGCGCTGCCACCATTCACCGACGCTGATCTCCTCGCCATCCATCGGAAAGCCCAAGTGAACCACGCGAATGATGTCAGGAAGATCCCATCCTGTGGAGAGGGAAACGGCCGACACGACAATACGACAGTCAGTGTCCCCAGCCAGGTTTGTGATCAGGGTGTCCTTCTCCTTGTCGGTAAGACCATTCACATCATACCTCTGGATGACTTGCTTGGCCTCGCTTCTCGACAACCCAAGTTGCTGGGCATGCAACCAGAGGGATCGACAGACCTTGTAGGCCTGGACCGCATCCGCGGCATAGATGACTGTTTTGGCAATGTCTCTGGTCTTGTTGCCAGCGAGAAGGAAGTCGAGGTGCCCAAAGTCCTCCTCGGAGCTGATGGAGACACACGTCACGGAGATCTCAGGTCGGTCAACGGGGACTCGAATGTATTCCGTTGTCTGGAGGTCGAAGCCAATTATGTGGGGACTGACCACCTGGCTCTCATGGTCGAAAGCCGCGGTGCATGCGTACCACGGGACGTGAGGAAAGGCGTAGCGCAGGCTATCCAAAAAGATGCCGGCATGGTAGTAGTCCTTCCATCTGCTGACCATGTGCAGGTCGTGAACGACAAAGAAGCCAATCTTGCTCGGGAACTCAGGGTCCCGGGTGAGCTCCACGATGAACTTTGGGCTGGCGGCGAACTCAGGGCTAACAAGTATGTGGGTATACTGCTGGGCTCTCATTCTGCCAAAGAAATTGGTCGTCTGAAGCGATTGATGGTTAGCTCTGCGTCGGTTTCATCGATCGACTGAATGTGAACACCTACAGCAAGCAAGTCCTCGGTGACAACAATGGGCTTCGACCGGCTGATTTCACGACTGATGGCTCTGGCCTCGTCTTTGGCGACCCTCATCGATGGCATGATGTGAATGAAGATCTTGGCCGTCAAGAGGTAGCACGCGTGGAGCACGCTGCGTTTGCCATAAGCAGTGGGCGCGACGAGGATGGTATCGGCTTTCTCATAGGCCAGACGGTGAACTGCTTTGATTTGGACATCGTGGGCTTCAGCGCCGCCGTTCATGAGGCGTACGGCGCCATTGATGTATCTAGACACATCCATGTTTTCGACTTCTTGGTTCGACTGTCGTGAGGAAAGTCGCGAGGGTGAGGTGGAAGATGAAAAGTATGGGGCGGGATGGGAGAAGGAAGGAAAGATGTCAGCAACCGAGGCCCTTAAGGACGCGACTGGAAACTCTGAGCGTCATCTATTGTGGCCTGGGGCACAATAGGAGATGCGGGGTGGGAGCAAGTATGGGGGAAGGCACGACGGCGGTCAGCCACCACGCGACAGGGTCATTTGACCGAGTGACAAGCAGCAAGCAGGTACGAAGCTGGAGTTGTGACTTGGAAGCATAGCATTAAATACATCATGTGGTCCCTTACCTGAGGCACTTTGAAGACAACGACCAATGTAAACAAAAGAAATGTAAACAAAAGACAATAGCTACTCTAGATAATCAAAGAAGAGCATTGTTTACCCACACCCTCCTTTTACTGTTCAGATACAGGCTGGGTTACAGAGATATTTTCAACGTCTCTTGCTGCCTGGATGCCCTGACCATGTTCCAAGGATGCCACGACTAGTCAGTTCACCAGTGGCTCGTGACAGATCCCTAACGTTGCAAATATCCAACAAAAAAGGAAGGAACGGTGACCCAAAGGTGCTGACAGACTTTTATGTTCTGAATTGCAGGTTTCCACAGTTTTCAACTATCGATTCCCCTTCCCGTATGTTTATGTATCATGCCGCATTTGAACCTCCCCGACTTCGGGTTGACAGTAGCCTTGCAGTCATGACTTTCACTGCACCCAACCACCACCCCATATACCAGCTCCCAGCCGTGACTGCAAATAAACCCCATAAACACGCATCTCTTGACCCTGTGACTGCCGCTCCTGCCAAAACCGCCGCCTCAACAAATACCATCATGTAGAAATGTTTTGGTTTCCAGCTCCCTCTCTTGACCTGCAATCTCGCACAATCTGTCTGATGATGAACAGGAAGACAGGTCCACCGGGGTTCATAGTCCAGACTTGCAAGGCAGAAGTGAACATAACTCGAGATGGCCACGACCAGACATGTAATCATTGCGTCGGCTATCTGGAGGAAAGAGCTGGATAGGGGGATGGCGAGCGACAAAAGGCCAGCTTGTGAGGAGGGCGTGATGAGTAACTGGAGGCTGAAAAGGGAGAGTGAAGCTAGTTGGCGGAGGGCCATCGGCCAGTTCCATGGTGCTGGTGAAGGTTCGTCATCGGCGTACCTGGGCAGATTGGTTTCGAGCTTGAGGATTGGTGTTCTTGGCCTGCTTGGTCGGTGGTTCGAAGTGGATAAAGCCTCGATATCCATGATGATTTGAGTTGACTATTGATACCTAATAGGGGTCTAGCGAGGGGTGTTGGTGTCGGCTCTCCGATATAGGCTCTTGTGACCAGGTGACGTCTAAGAAGACAGAGTTGGATAAAGAGAAAGATGTGACACAAGATAAGGCACTGATATAGGAAATGAGGCCAGCTGCCTGGAACTTTTGTTCATATTGACACTGTCCCAAGATGTGCCATCGGGCCGTGAGACCCGCCCTACGTACCTTAAATGGCCCTAGATATGCAAAAGGGGATAGATAGGGGTCCGTTCCTCATTTAAGACTACAAAACTGGCCCAAAAAATTGGGTCAACCAGGGCCTTCATGAAGCAATATTGGAATGGCGCCCTGCAGTATCCACATGTTTCTTTTTCTTTAGAAGTCTCACTTGGCGTTCTGTTTCACTCAGCGCGGAACAAGCGGCACAAGCATGGCACATGAAAGCGGATGAGAGAGTTTTTGGCCCGGCGTAGGATTCGGGGAAGAAAGAGGTACAAATTGTGCATATCCGGTGGTGCGGAATTTCGAGATTGCGGGTGGGCAAATTGCAATTATACGTAAACTGACAGCTTCGTCAATGTCAGCGGGGGAAAATAATGTTGCCAAAGAACTGCAGCTGTCAACGAACCAAAAGTGGGGCGCTCCCGGCGCGTGGTGGTGACGCGCAAAGCCTCTGGGACGTCCCCTTATCTTATCGGCCAGCACGTCCATTGCAGCATCCAAATTCCACTTCAAGCCACCAAGACACCGTCAGCCAAAGCTCAATCCATCTCCAACGTCTATCGCAAACTGCCATTCGTACCCAGGACGGTCCGTAAAAACCAAGACTCTATCTGACACTGAGTCACGTATCCGAAAACTGTGCGAGGAGTCCCACAGCAGAGCATCCAGAGCATTGCACAACCCACGAAATAGCAACCCATCAAGACCACCCTCCTAGAACCCCGACGAGCTCACACTCCGCATGACAGCACCATAACTGCCCGATGGCACCATCCGCGGCGAAACCGACGGCTCCGGCTACTAACGGACAGCCTGCCGCTCCTGCTCCCGCCGACGATGTGCCAATAGGACCTGTGACAGGACTCTCCGAGATAGCTACCCAGTACATCTCGGAGCAGACATTGCAGCAGATGCTCAAGGCCATCGCGTATGAAGAAGCAAAAGACGATCACTACAGGATAAGGGGTGTTCAGCTGATTGACAATGTCCGGGAGGCCTTACAACTGTAACGACCACCATCCCGTGTGTCCTGCCACTTTGCTAACCCGCTCGGGTAGGCCTGTCAAGACATTCGACACAGCAGCCATATATTACCATAGATTCCGGATACGTTTCCCGAGTAGCGAGTATAACTATGAAGACGTAGCGCTTGCTACTTTGTTTGTGGCCTGCAAGGCCGAGGATACCATTAAGAAGTCCCGGGATGTTCTATGCGCCGCACACAACCTACGGTCACCCCATGACAGGAAAACACCAGATGACAAGGTACGTGTCTCGTTGGCGATCTATCTTCCGACAGTAATTTTTTGACATACTACACAGCACTTCGACGGCCCCTCCAAATTCACCATCGGGCTTGAACGACACATTCTTGAAACCATCGGCTTCGACTTCCGAGTCCAGTACCCACAGAAACTGTTGATCAAGATGATCAAGAAGTTGATACCGGAGGCAGGGCGCCGCATAACCTTTCCGAGAGGGGAATTCAGCACACTGAGCTCGCCAGAAAAACTGCTGCATACGGCATATGACATGTCCATCGACATGTACAAGACCTTTGTACCCATCAAGCAGACGACGCTCACCATGGTGTTGGCTATTTTGCAACTTACCGCCATGTTGATGAAAAAAGACCCGGAAACTGTCACGCAGCTCAGACCGAAAGCGTTATCACGCACCCAAAAGGCGTGTGTGTACGAGACCATGCTCGATCTTATGGATCTCTACATCACTCATCCACGTTCCACAAAGGTTGGACTCAATTACGAGCTCCAACAGTTGATGGATGTCAAGATCGAGATCAACAAGAGGTTGACAGACGAACAATTCCAGCGATATAATGAATGGTGCAAAACGTGCGCCGATTTGCCAGAAAGCCACGCCGTCACGCCAGCCTCGGTGACCTCACCGGCATCCGGTACTACGTCAGCCAAGCGCAAGAGAACCAACAGCGAAGGCACCCTGCGTTTCGTCTTCGACGCGGAAGCCGCCCGAAAAGAGAAATCATTGGCAGCCGAGTACTTCAACGATGAATATGAGGAGTACGAGGTCGAGGTGGAGGAAGAGATCAAGGCTCCACCAACCGACCCTCGACAGGGCACCACTAGCGGACGAGGCAGCCGCCACGGGCACCATGGCGGGCACCACAACAACCGGCATGATTACGGTTATCACAACCGGGGCGGTAGGCACCCATATCACGATAACCGGCATCGGGGCAACCGGAGAGGCGGCCCGGGGATGATCTAGGGGCTTCCAGTGGGACACCGAGGATCAGGGCACGGGAGGCCGCTGTCCTCAGCTACGCCTCAGTATTTTCCCCCGACAGGTCAGTTGGGGTTGCCTGCTCGGCCTTTACCACCCGAAAAGCCTGAGGAACGAGTGGAATCTCTGAAGAGAACGGCGGGTGAGAACCCCGATGAAGCACGCTCGCCGAGCCTCCCAAAGCGTCCCACGTTGTTACACACCTCCACATTCGAACCTGCCCTGCCACCGCCGAACCTCCCAAAGCGTCCCACGTTGTTACACACCTCCACTTTCGAACCTGCCCTGCCACCGCCCTATGATTTTAAGCATCCCAAACAGGCGGTGCCTGAAGACCCCAATCATGTTAGGTATTCCACGGGGGTTGTCACAGGGTACGCGCATTTGGGCAGAGTCCTTCCCCGCGCATTCACCAAGAGGTTAACGGGTGGAAACGTAGGGACAGGCGGGATACCCCCGTGGCGGGCCGGCAGTCGTTCCACCACCACAGAGCAGGCACCGGGGAATCAGCAGGAGGGTCATGAAAGCAAAGGGAGCACTAGGAAAGCTACAGCGAAGGATCCAGCGCAGACGACGGAGAAGGCGGCGGAGGTGGAATCCCTGGGATAGAAAGAGCCATGTTACACTGTTGGGTATGTTTCGGTTGGTCTTTTTGCGTTTGGAGTTTTGGGAAGCGTTATAGCAGCGAAGGCATGATACCCCAAAATATCTTTGAGAGAAAACGGCGCTCTAGCAGGTTATTGACAGAAAAAATTGGAGACTAAAATTTGTATATTTCTAGGCTTGATCAGAAGATGTTGGATTCTACGCATCTATCAATGCGAAAACATGTCCCGCCACATAACGCCTTGCTAATCCGTGTTTATTGTACAATGTATATGCAAAATATATGCAAGTCAAGTTCAAGCACCGTCTTCCTCGCCCCTCTTCAGCAACGCCTCTCTCAGCAAGCTTCTGTGCTCCTTTATGATCTCATCCGCCTCTTCGGTCCTCCCCTGCGCCCTGAGACACTGGTCCAGCGCGAGCAGCCCATCGCTGAGGTGGACCTCCTCCCCGTGCTCCCTCCAGCTTTTCCTCCCGCGCTCAATCACCTGCCTGAGAATCCCCTCGGCCTCGTCGGTCCTGCCCATGGCCATCTTGATGCTGCCGTACAAGAGATTAAAACTCTCGGAGGCCTCCTGGACCTTGTCGACCTCTTTTATTTTGTCTGGGTCGAGCAGGATCGGCTCGAGGAGGGAGGCGGCCTGGTCGAGGCGGCCCATGGTGAAGTAGTGGGACGCTAGCCAGGCGCGGACGTCCATCTCGCGGCCGTCAAAGGTGTCTGGGAGGGCGGTGGTGACGGTGCGGTAGAGGGATTGGAAGCGGGAGAGCTGGGTCGGGGAGGCGGGGTGGAAGGCGGGGAGGGAGGTGAAGATGGAGAAGTTGCGGAGCTCGATTGTGCGCTTGTGGAGGGGGCCGTGGTCGGGGGAGGAGGAGAAGAGGTCTGCGGCGGAGGTGAGGAGGGTGGAGAGGTGGGTGTGGTTGAGGAGGATTTTGGAGGGGGATGTTGTTATTCCTGGTGTTGAGGAAGGCGGGGGTGGTGGTGGTGGTGGTGCAGATGGTGGTGATGGTGTTGATGGTGGTGGGGGGGGAGTGGAATCATCGGATTCTGAGCTTGAGGGGGAGGGGTAGGAAGAAGGGGTGTCATCTGGGGGGGAAAACAAGAGTCCTTTGCCGTTGGAGTATAATACTTTCCAAAGCTGGGCTGTGGGGTGGGCGACGCCGCCGTTTTTGAGACGGATGGTTTCGGTCAGCTCGAAGAGGTGCTTCAAGAGGTAGGTCTCGATTGACTGGAAGTTTGGGTCGGGGATGGAGCGGAAGAGGGTGAGGGCGTGCATGATCCAGAAGAAGAGTAAAGGGGACTCTCGCCCGCTCAGGATGGTGGCGGTGAGCTCGGCAAAGGTAATGCGGATTACTTTGATGGATTGGGCGCGGTTGTCCGGGTGGGAGGGGTCGTGGAAGAGGCGGACGGCGGTCATGAGGCGGCGCCAGATCTCGAAGCCGCGGCGGACGCCGGTGTGGGTTGCGACGACGGCTTTGTCGTCGTGGGCTTGGGATGGGGAGGCGATGTCTTCGAGGAAGGACCAGCGGTGGGAGGCGAAGGAGGCCGAGTAGTAATCCCGGATGGCGCGGTACATGTCTTCGGTGGATTGGAGGGTGTCAGGGGCGCGGATGGTTCTTGGAGAGGGGGAGCGGGAGAGGGAGAGGGCGGTTGAGGACGGGGGACTGGTGGTTTGTTGTGATTGCTTGCGTTTCTGTTGGAGAAGGTACCGCCGTTCTTGGTCCGTAATGAGAGATAGGTCAATCCATCGGCCGTTCATTAATAGTAGACCTGTTCGTCGCTGTGTGTAAGGGATCGCTTCGACATCGTGGGGTTCGGGTTCGGGTTCGGGTTGTGCGAGCTGACTGGCGTCTCCGGCCCGCGAAGGAATCGGCTGCTGCTTCTGTTTCGGCTTCCTGGGCCGGCTAGGCAGGGCGCTATCTGACTTCTTTCGCTTTCCGAGGCCCCATCGTTTAAATCGTGCTCTGTACATTTTATTTCTGGCGATTTTTTCCGTTAGCAACTCCGGCCTTCGGCTGATGACGCACGTCAGGGGACAGACTTACGTGGCAAGGAACCCATATCGAACCTCCATCGTGTGCATCAGCTGCGATAGTGTTTCACGGTCGTACAGCTGTGTTATTATCTCCCGGTATTTGCTGAAATCCTCTTCGGTCGCCCATTTTTTCGTCCTGGTACTTCCTCCCGTCGAAGCTATGACGCCGCCACCCGATGCAGGCTCCCGGTCGGCCGTTGATGGCCCGGAGCCACCTCCGTCGCCCACCATTTTTCTCCACCGCGCCTTGACGACTGTCTTGTCTCCGGAACACTTCGGGAAACTGGACTCACAGGCCGCCGTACAATCCTGGGATCAGAGAGGACGCAGGAATCTCAGCTCAAACGGGGTATGGTCTTCCAGACCTGGTTCAGCTTCTTGCAGAAAAGAGATGTATATGGGTGGTGGTGGTGGTGGTGTCGGGTCTTGCGGGAGGTCGTGTGGGAAAAAAGGTGGAAGACGTGTATGGGCGGTGGGACAACACGCGGAATGATGATACGCCATGCAGCACTCTTGGGGCTGGCAGGTCTTCAGGTCATGCAAGATGCCGAGAAATAAGGCGTTTCGGGTGCTCTGGCAAGACCCGTGGACATGGCAGCGGGTTTGCTGGGAGAGCCTTCGGCAACGAGAGGCACTGCAAGTCAGCGGCGGATTATGCTTGTGCTGTGCGACAGGGGGTGCATGTGCATTTATGTTCGGGTGGGATCCAATCAGCGGCGCCATCTAATTATTCCGTCTCGATTGTTGGCTGTCGGTGACGACGACGCAGCACATACGGCAATGTAGATGATCTTGGAACAACCCGTCGTCTTCGTGTCAAAACTCAAAAGGGGTCAAGCCTGGGAGACAAACAGCAGTGTTGGTGATGGAGGTTTTGTGAATGAGGTGCCGTTGATGGAATCTCCTTGGCAACACGCTTTGATGAGCCATGTTGGCGCTATCTCTCGACTGACGCGGCAAGCCTGGAACAGAACTCGCTAACACTTTTATAGCAGGTATTGGCGGCTGGTACGTTGCATTCCAGCGCCGTATTGCCGCCAACGGTCTCAGCTACGTCGCGGCCGTACGACCGCAAGGCATATCGACAAGCATAATTCAAGGATATGGACGTTATCACTTGTCGGGCTACCACGGTTTCCCCCTTGTTTGCTGATGCCGGACATTGTGTGAGTCGATCGTTCAAATGCAACTCTTCATATCTCGTTTCAATCGGCTTCGTCGGTGATATCAGGGTGATAGGCTGTGGAGATGCCTATTAATTTTGTGAGTGTTCGATGACTGCCCAGGACAAATGTGCGCAGTAGGATCGAGTTCCCTACCAAATTCCCTATCGCAGTTATGTATACACTTCAACATTTCTGTGTTCTGAAAGGTCAATCCGTATACCTGTGGTTATTCAAGGTCCTCAGAGGAGTAGGCGCGGCATCGATATATGATGGTGATGGGAATAGGGAAAACCTCCCAACACGAAAGCGGAAACATGTCTCTGCCAACAAAAGGCTTTTCAAGTCACAAGTCACCTGAAAGAAACCAGAATACTGAACGGACTGACCTCGCATTTGGAAAGAAAGGACCCAATTAACAGTCACATCAAAGCTGAGACGATGGACATTCATTGCTCGGACACAGTCAGGAAAAATCAACGGCGCGTGCTTGCGCATCTTTCATTTCGACCAAGAGGCCAATGCAACGTTCTGTCGAAACTGTCTTTGACTTTGACGCTCACCCTGTTTAGACCACCCCCAATTCCTCCTCCTCCTCCTCCTCCTCCTCCTCCTCCTCCTCCACCTCCTCCTCCACCTCCTCCTCCACCTCCTCCTCCATCATATCCTCGTCTTCGTCGTCGGGAATCTCAATTATATCCTCCATCGTCAGGCCGCCGGCCAAATCGGTGGCACTGCTCGCCGCCACTGTACGCGCTGGAGCCGTCTCGGGGAGAGGAAGGTCGAACAAGCTGTAGCCAAACTCGTCCAGGTCCTCCACCTCCAGGTCAAGCTCGGCTTCCAATTCCAAGGGGAGCTCGGCCTCGGTACGGGCGATGTAGCAAAGCTTGCAACCCCACAGCTCGTCGGCTGCACCCTTCTTGATGTGCTTCATGAGAATACCAACGCAGCCGCACACTAGCATCACCTCCTCAGGCTTGAGCGCGAGGGTGTTGTCGTCTGGGAATTCAACTATGGTCAGCAACTGTGATAGGGGAGGAAATGTTGGCGGAAAGAGAAAATGGAAATCCTTACCTTCAACATTGACACCTTTGCTTTGGAGGAAGTCATCATACGCCACCTTGAGGCTCGTGGACGTGATAGGGCGGGGCGGAACAACAGATCCACGAGAGATCCAGGCGTTGTCATCGTCGAGGTAAATGTCAAAGATATCGGTGGCACCGGCGTCGCACAGGACTTGGGCAGCCTTGATCGTGTCAATGGTTCGAAGAACCATGACGAAACCCTTCTCCTTGGCGGCGCGGAGAACACGAAGACAATCGGTGAAGAACACCACTTTCTTGAAGCCGTCAAAGTCGACAAAGGACTGCATATAGGTATCTTCCGAGACCTTTCTTCTGGCCTCGTACACATCATTGGGAACGCCCAAGTGAGAGAGGATATCGGGCCTTACAGCACCTTCGTCAGCGAGTCGAGAGCAAAAGTATTGAAAAAGGGACTGAACATACCAGACTGTGGAGTAGGAAAGGGCCTCGGCGATGTCGTCCTGGCTGGGCACGCGGTGCTCTGGGAAGACGGTGGTGAATACCTCGTGAAAGGCATGGGTGAGAGTGATGCGGTTATGGAGAACCGAGCCGCCGTCGAAAAGGAGGACCTTGGGACGGTCCCCACCCCACTTGGGGATCTCGTCCACCAGGTCGAACGAGCGCTTCACGGGGGGACGATCGACTGTTTGAATGTGTCAGCAGAGAAGACTGGTTGGAGACTCGTGAAATATGAGCTACCATGGCCTGCTGGGCCGGATAACGCAGAATGGGGTCATGGGATGAAGTGAGAAAGTAGGCTTGCCCTCTGGTGTTGGCGTCCAATACGCCCGTGTTGGGACGAGGGGACGCCTGTTCGAGCCGGGCTCGCGAACGCCCGGCTCGTCCAGCTCGTCCGTCTCGATCGACTCGAGCACCGTTTCCTCACCCTCGATGTTTGAGCGCGAGCTCATGCTGATGGTGGTGGTTGTGGTCGCTTGGAAACGAGCCACAAGGAAGAACTTTGCGGTTGGAGGGGTAAGAGTGCGATTTTGGGCTTGGGGAAAGAGGGCTGCGGATTTATCTTACCAGGCTCATCGTCGTCGACCACCACAGGCTGCTCGGCGGCAGGGGGGAGGCTGCTGGGAGACGACATCGTGGGCTGTCTCGGCGTTCTGGCAGTCGGCAGGGTGCTTGTGGTTTGGTGGGAGAAAAGGTAAACGCGGGGCCAGAGAATTATTTCGACTGTCGACAGTCGAAATATCTATTCGTGGGTTTGGGAACTGGAAGGTGACGGAAAAGAGCAAGAGCCTGGCTCTGGAAGACCTTGAAATTCAGGTTTTGTGGGCTTTTGGCTGGTCATCTGGGCATGGACCACAATAACATCAGTGTGCAAGCATTGTTCCTGCCCTGGATTCACCAACTGACCCCTTTCAAAATGAGATATAGAGCTATTGTTCCTATTCACTTACAAGTTGCCCCCCTCATGTGGTTGCTCTCCCATACGGACCCTAACCCTGAAGGCTGAGGTCTGATGGAGCAAATTCAATGGAGCAAATTCAAGTCCGGACCTGCGGCAATTCTTGGTCTTCAACCTGACACCAGCAGCAATATTTCAAAGTTTCGTTAGGAGACCTGTCATTTAAGTCGATATTGATCAATATTCTCTATAACGAACAATTAGATCACTTTGTATCTTCGATCTCTTAATTACAAGGTGAAAATTCCCCTCAAACCTTGACTCAAATAACCTTTCAGCTCACAAAGCTTTAGACACCATGGGCAGAACCACAATCCTCCCCGATATCAGCCTGTCTCCAAGTCTTATCTCACATCTCCAAAAGGCCATCCCTCAAGATGGAAGCCGTGACTCCCTCCTCGGCTCTGTGATCCCATCCCTCCTGAAGAGCGTCGCGGAAATCGCCAAAGACCTCCAAAACTCACATCACGTCTCAGCGGCCGGCACATCCAACACCTTCGGCGATGACCGTAAGATTTCTTTCTCCCCATCATCCCACCAGAACATCCTAACACTACCGTCCAGAACTCAACGTCGACGTCCAAGCCGAAGCCCATATCCGGCACGCCATCACCTCCTGCCCCGCCATCGTTACAGCCTCCAGCGAAGAAGACCCCGTCGAGCGCCCCGTAGTCCACACAACTACCACCACCCCCTCCTCTTCTCCATCCCAACATCAAGAATCCTACACACTTGCCTTCGACCCCCTAGACGGCAGCTCCATCATCCCATCGAACTGGACAGTCGGAGCGATCATCGGTCTCTGGGATGGTCCAACCGCGCTCAACGTTTCCCCCTCCACCTCACAATTCCTTTCCATCTTGGGAGTCTTTGGCCCACGCACTACAGCTATCATCGCCATTCGCCTCCCCTCATTGCCATCAGTTTGTCTCGAGGCAGCGTTCGACAGTCTGACTCGCACCTGGGAGGTGACTCGTCCGTCCTTGTCTTTGGCGTCGGCAAGCCCAAAGACAAAGTATTTTTCTCCTGCGAATCTACGGTCTGCGTCGGATATCCCGCAGTATGCTAGGTTGATCAGCGAGTATATTACCGATGCGTATACTCTGAGATATTCAGGTGGTTTGGTGCCGGATATCGTCCATGCGTTGGTCAAAGGGCATGGGGTCTACATCTCGCCTGTTAGTGCCAGGCACAAGGCGAAGTTGAGGAGGCTGTATGAGCTTTGCCCTATTGCTCTGGTGGTGGAATGTGCTGGGGGCAAGGCGGTGGAGTTTGAAAATGGCGGGGTTGACATTCTGGAGAGGGAGATCAAGGAGACGGATGAGAGGGGTGGAATTGTATGTGGTAGTGGGGAGGGGGTTGTGGAGGCTGTGACGAAGCTCTTTGCTTGATATATTGGGTGGGAATGTGAGAAATAGACGTTAGAATAGAATTGTTAGAGGTTGGTGGCACACGTTAAACACCTTAAATAGACTAGAATCTTTCTTAAAAGTTAGGATTTGATTTTACTACTGCTACATCTCCAGACTATCCAACAGTCAAAGTATCCTGACGCCAAAACGCCTTTTCCTCGGCCAAAATATCTACTTCATCCATCAATACCTCACTCTCCAGTCGCCCTGCTCTTGTCTGACACTCTCTCAAAGCTGCCGACTATACGGCTCATAAGCCGTATTCAAATCCTTCGTCTGCTTATTCCCCCCAGCACCCATCGACACCATCGGGATACTCCCCCCATTGTTGTTATTATTCCTCCCCGAATACTCATCCGGCGCCGCCCAGTCATCATCCAACCTCCTCTCCAAATCCCGATCCCCCACCACCCCTTGCTGCTGCCCACCACTCTGCTTCTCAATCGGCACGTACTTGTGCTGACCTCCAAACAACCCACCCGGCGCCGCACCATACTGCTCACCACCCACACTCCTCGCCCGGAACCCCCCTTTACCCCCCCTCTTCCACCCCCCTGCTGACACCCCCTTTCGATGCGACATGACATAACAAACCGTCGCCGCAGCAAACATCCCCGCCCCAACCACCCCAAACGCAATCGGAATCCCCCCCGTCACCGCACTAATCCCCTCGTCTCTAAACTCATCATTAATCGCATCCGCCAGCCTCCTAAACACAACCGCGGCAGTGATCGTTCCCGCCCCAAGCATAACAGTCGCAAACGCACACGTGATGCCAGCAAACAACGGGCTAAAGTAGCTTTCGAGGGGCGCGAAGAGGGCGCACAGGGCGCCGATGATGAAGGACCACTCGATGAACCTCGACGAGCGGGAGTAAGACCCAAGCGCGTCTCTCAGAACGGCCGACTCCCGGCCCCCGCGGGAGGTGGCGCTGAGCTTGAGGTCGCGTTCGGGGCGGAACCAGAAGTTGAGGTCGGGGTTGCTGCATTCGGTTTTGCTGTTGTCGTCGTCGGGGAAGAGGCCGCATTCGGTGAGGAGGTGGATTGTGTTGTGGTCCGGGAGGGAGAGGGTGGTGGCGGTGGAGTTGGGGCCGATGTAATCTGTCCCCGTAAAGATGGAGAGGTCCTCGAGGGGTTTGGAGCCGGCGAGGGCGGGGGGGATGGAGAGTTTGGTGTTATCGGTCTAGGGGGGGGATGGTTAGTGATGAGTGGACGGGGGAGGAGGAGGGGAGGGAGAGATGAACCTTCATCCAGTATATTTGGGTGAGACTGTTGTTGAAGCCGGAAAAGATGACGAGGCATAGTAATATGAGAGTGGTGATGTTGAGGATGATGGGGGTGACGCTGAAGAGGAGCCCTCGCGCCATGTTCGCGGGTTGGGTTGGATATGGAGCGAGAAATGATTTCTGACAAATAAACCAACAAAGTCGCTTAAGACTGGCCAGATGAATGAAAGGTAAGGTATATATCACCGATTACCGCTGAAAACACCGTCGGAGACTAAGGTACCTAAACTCGCGACCACAAGCTCACCCACGCACGCAATGGAGGGGTCCGACATATTTGAAGCAGGCAGCGAGCGGTTAAAGGTGGGTTGGCTGTTGGGCATGGATCTGGGACCCTGGTCGCCATGGAAAAGCTTGGCGTCGATTACAGGGGCTCCAATCAGCCCTAGCCACACTGCTACAGGGATGAACTGTCTCGAGTTCTTTGCTCGGAAGGTCTCCCGTGTTTTCCCCTCTGTTGGGTTGCGGCCTGAATGCGACTGGATTTGGGAATATTTTCGGCTGTTAGCTCACTGGTCCAGGGGTACCTTAAAGAACGGATCTTTCTCCAACCGAAGTCTTTCTGGTGATGCTTTTTTGGATGGCGTCTGGCGCTTATCTGCAGCACTGCCTCTGGCGGGTAAGCAGTGCCACCCGCTCGCGGCGACGACCTGCTCTCACCTCATCTTGGAGAATGGAGGGGGAGTGGTCTTTCTGAGAGGAACGAATGGGAACATCGAGCGGCCGACGCTGGTTTCTTCCGGGAACCTTCCGAATCCTTTCCCGGGTATCACGATGCCGATACTGAAGAGGGGTCGTTGGCCGCCCTCTCACCACACCTCAGCCACCATGTTGTTCTGGGATTGGTCTGCTGGAAATAGATGCGCCCAGACACCACCACCCCTGGTCTCCTGCCGTTTGTCAACGGCATGCTGCATGGTATGTATGTTGCAGCAGGGGTCGCGCTAGGCAAGGCTGCTGCGGGGGACAGGCACCCCCCAAAGCCCAACTTTGTCGTGATCCTTTCACAGGCATTAAAACCACATTGCCCCCGTGAATCTCCCGACGGAGCTTTTGGCCCACCAGCCATACCGTCACCATATCCATATCCAACATGCGGTTTTCAACCAGCTCACTATCAGCCCTTTCACTTGCGGGCCTTGCCCAAGCAGCCCATCATCAAGTCACTGTAGGCAAGGGCGGGGAACTCAAGTTCGTCCCAGAGGTGGTCAAGGCCCAGAAGCATGACACCATTACATACACATTCTTTGCAAAGGTATCCTTGGTCTTTCCTGTCTTTGACACCGTTGATGACTCTAACAACTCCTAGAACCACTCAGTAGCACAGTCAAGCTTCGACAAGCCATGCCAACCAATAGACGGCGCCATCTTCTCTGGCTTTGTTCCCAGCGATTCACAAGACGTCGCATCTCGAACAACATTCACCATCACTGTTGAAGATGACAAGCCAATATGGCTGTATTGCTCGCAAACAACCGGCGACCACTGCAAAAAAGGCATGGTCCATGCCATCAACCCTCCCGAGAGTGGCAACACCATCGACGCCTACAAGGAGAAAGCTAAGAACGCCCCTCAAAGCACATCACCACACGACGGCCTCCCGCAAATCGGCCGCCGCGAAATCTCCGTCGATGTTGGCAAGGGCGGGCTGAAGTTTGATCCAGACAACATCGTCGAGCCCGTTGGAACCTACGTCAAGTTCAACTTCTCCCCCAAGAACCACTCCGTCGTCCAATCCACCTTCGACAAGCCCTGCCAGCTCCTAGAACGCGGCTTCAGCAGCGGTCACATCCCCACCAAAGAAGGCACCGTATCTCCCGCCACCTTCAACATCCAGATCGAGAACACAAAGCCTGTGTGGTTCTACTGCGCCCAACCTAACGGCAACCACTGCCAGTCAGGAATGGTAGGCAGCATCAACGCCCCAACCGAAGGCAACACCCTTGCCGCCTTCGTCGAAAAGGCCAAAACCGCACCCACCCCAAGCACCATCGATCCTTACGCTCCTTTGGGTGGTATCATTCTCGTCAACGGAAAAGAAGTCAAAACCTTCAACGGCAACGAACTCCCCGCCGAATTTCGCGAAGGCAACAACAACGGTGATTCCACCACCATCACCCCCTCAGCAACCCACTCCACCCCCCCTGCCGCCTCCCAAACCCTCCCCGCCTGGGGCAGCCCAGACGTACCAGATTACTTCGCCGACAAAGCCGGCGGGCACAAACCAAAGCACTGGAACTGGGCAGAGAAACTCTCCCCCTCCGCCACAGCCTTCCTGCAGCTCCACCTCCAAATCGAGAACCTCATCACCCACCTCCTCTGGGAATCCTACCTCAAGCTCGAAACCGCCGGAGAATGGAAAGGTGTATACCCCCAAACAATCGTCGACTCGATCGGCGCCTGGGCCGCGCAGTCGGTCCTCCACTCCGCCACCACAGCAACGGTCATGGAGCACTACCAGATCAAACCCCACGGCGGGTGTAAATGGAAGTTACCTCTTGACGGGGGAGTGAAAGGGTTTCTGGAAGCGTGGAATAGTTTGAATCTGGTGCAGATCGGTGCTCTGATCGACATGTCGTCTCAGATCGCAAAGGAGGATCCGTTCTTGGTGCCGGTGCTGCTTGCGCAGGTTGGGGCGAAGAGCAGGGCGGCTGGGGTGGTGAATATGATGAGGAATCACCTTGCTAGTGCTGCGCCGAGGGAGATTGGGGTGCCGGTGCCGCTGGCGTGGAGTTATGTGCTGGGGAATTTTGTGGAGAGTTGTCCTGCGGAGGTCGAGGTGGAGGGGGTGGAGAAGGCGTGGCCGGGGGTGAAGGTGGCCGAGGTGGAGGAGGCTGGGGAGACGAAGGTGACGGTGGAGTATGAGGGGAGTGGTGAGCATTGGGTTGCTTGGATTGGGCCGTGGGGGGAGTTGGAGTATGCCAAGGTTGAAGGGGGGAAGCAAGTGAGTGTGCCGAAGGGGTGGACGGGGGATGTGTTTGTGGTGATTGTGGATGAGGAGGGGGTTGGGTTGGGGGAGATTGCGAAGCATGTTGTTGCTGGGCCGGAGCAGGTGTGGCTTTAGATATTTTGGCTCTCTTTTTTCCAGTTGTGATACTGCTTTTGAATAGGGAGGACTCCTCGAGCTTTTTCTTATAACGACTTGAACTATCTTAGTTGGGATTAAAATTTGGGTTTGCAAAAAACAATATAATCAAAACAAATTGATATATATTATGAACATAGATGAAAAGGTCAAAAAGCTCACCGGACCTCCCTCCCACAAGGGACAACCGGACAGACACCCCTGCAGGATCGTCATCTAGATCAGGGATGAAAGCACGGGGGAGACGAGTTCCCAAATCGCCATCGTTCGGACCATTGCGCCATCCGAACTGCTGCAGCAGCCAGATTGACGCCGGTTTCTCGATGCGGGCTGGACGGAAGGAGAGGTCGGAGACCTAATATATAAGCTGCCACGGCGGAGTCTTTGTCCTTCACTGCGCATGGTGCACCATTAAGACGACTTGATAATTCTCCCGCTAAACTGGGGAAGCATTCTTTCAATTGTCGGACACCGCAAGACCACATGCCCTCTATTCAATTGCCGCTTTCCCAACTCAAAGTTTGAAATCAGCATTGGTCTTTTCCCACCCATGGTTCGTTTCCTCCATTCCCGCCACTTTCTCCGACAATTTGACCTTGAGACTCCGCGCTCTCTCCGTACACAACTCATACATTGTAGTTAGGTTGAACAACAAAGTATGCGATGACCGGCCAGCATCGACCAGCCCCTCCAACAATACTCGTCCCTGCACCCACAGCATTAGCAACTGATTCCACCCCAAACAAATCACAACAAATCTTACCTCTTGCATCTTGCCCATATAAAGTAAGCAAACCGCCAAATTCACCGTCACCATCTCATCCTCGCCCTCCTCCTCCAATTCCCTCCACTTTCTCACCGCATCCTCATACTCAGCGTCAGCCATATCACACAGCGCCAACACCACCTTCTCCCCCCTCGTCACCTCTCTCCCCTCCCCGTTCATCACGCACCCCCTCGCAGCATCCACATCACCCAACCGCAACCAAAGCAACGCCCTCATCATCTCCATCTTCCCCCCCTCCGCAACCTTCAACCCCCTCAAATGCTCCCCGGCCCCCTTCACATCCCCCATCTCAACCAACGCCCCCGCCACCCTCACCCCCAAATCCTCCAACCTCTCCCTCCACAACTCCCTCGCAGAATGATCATGCTCCCCCATCCCCTCTGCCAGCTTCATCCTCGCCTCCCTCGCCAGCTCATAATAACTCATCACCGCCCTCCTCAAATCCCCAAACCCAATCGCCTGCAGCCGCACATTCACCACCCTCAGCTCCCACGGCACCAAATGATTCGTCTTTCCCGTCACCGGATCCTCAGCCAGATAAAACGCGCTGTTCAAGTCCCCCAACGCTTTCACCTCCTGCGCGGCCAGGTCAGTCGAGTTGATCAGCGTTAGACACGCCCATCTCGTGTAGAGCAGCTCAAAGATCTTGTTGTGGTCGGTTGGGTCGGGCTGTGGGGTGTGGCCGGTGCCGGTGAGGGTTTGCACCGCTGAGATGGCTGCGGCGCGGAAGTGGCCTTTTTCTAGCAATTCCGCCAGCGGGGTTTGGGGAGGGGGCTGCTTGGTTGAGTTGCGGAAGGCGGGGGGGATGTTGAGCGGGGTGAGGGGGTGGAAGATTTCCGGACGGAGGAGGAAGGAGAAGTCTTTTGGCCGTGGGGCGGTGCCGGGGGGCGCAGCAGGGCCGCTGCGGCGGGGGTTGGAGGGTGTTCCTGGCCCTGGGGAGCGGCCTGGGGAACGGGGAAGGGGGGAGTGCATTCTTGGGGTGAGTTGAGGGGCCAATTGCGGGTTGGGAGATAGGGGGTTTGTTGTTGCTGCGGCTGGCGTTGATGATGCTGGAATGGTTGATGGCTGATTGTTTGCGGGCGGGGCTAACGGGCTAACGGAGGCACGGAGATGACGGTGTCAGTTGGCACGGGCGGAAAGTTGGGTTGTTGGGTTGGAACTCACTCATCAACGTCAAGCGGACCTTTGGTGGAGGAGCGAGGTCGGGTGGCTGTTGAAATCGAAAGGTCAAGATGGGTGTGGCTGTTGTAGACATGTCACGGCTCACCGGCGGTGGAACTTACCTTTGACGGCCGATCGGGTACGTTTGTGACCCTTTCCCTCCCCTGACTGTGTTTGGTCCATTTTGGCGTCTGGCAAGCGCTTTCACGAGGCTGGTGGTGGGATGTTGAGAGGCACCGTGTAAATCAGCCGGCCGGTGAACATGGAGGGACGTTGAAAAGGTGGAACTGGTGAGGATACCGACAGCTGTGATTAGCTGTCAGCTATGGAATTTGGGGCCGCCGCCAGCTGTCAACTCCGACATTGACAACCCCCTTCTCACCACCAATGAACCAGAATCCCTATCAAGCTTGTGTTGAGGAAGTCGCAGTTTCTTTTCTGTCGTGGCAGACCGCTATCTTGGAAGGCATGGCCCTCCCTAACATTGGCCATGCCTTCCAAAGATCATCCAAGAACATCGTCACCATCATGTCTTCCAACATCTCAACTTCAACCAAACATGCAGAGCGTATTTTTTTGGGGACGTCTATCTCTATCTTATCTAGGCACTCTCCTTATCGTCTCTACGCCTCTAATCATCTTTTAGAGCTTCGCACTTGCTTTGGCCGGCCTCTCGCAAACACCGCAAGGCCTCCATCTTCACCATGGCCGACGAAGAAGAACAGCAACTTTTCCATCAATACATGGATGCCAGGTGGGGACACTACGACCTGGAGGGAACTCGCTTCGAGAGGAAAAACGTCCGCGAATACAGCCACGAGGGACTCAAGAACATGCTCCTAGACGATTTTGTTCGGGAGGTATGCGCACACATGGTGGATTTAAGGTCCAGGCATGACAGCGACTTCAAACAGGAATGCGCCAATCTCGATCTATCGAAAGCCTCTTTCAATGTCGCCGGCGGCTTGATATTTCCTGGATGTACTGTAAACCACGTGGCGGAGGAGAAATACGGCGTTGACGAGACGAACAAGGACACCATCAAGATCTTCCTCGGCATGTCAAAAGGGAACATTTCTATGCAAGTCAGCGTAACAGTTGAGCTGTCTCCGCCAATATCTCTGACCCCAAACTATTTCGCACACGCTTACGAACAGGTCTGGTTCGTCCTCGACGTCGCCACCGTTCGAGATGATCCCCAGGCTTCGTTGTACCTCGAGAATGCAACCCCAAAATTGGAGCTCCGCTTCTGGGACTTGATTCTTTACACAGCTGCCGAGAACACGATGCGGCTCGACAGAAGCTCACTTTCGAGACCTCTACAGGCGATCATTCCCACTTCCCCCTCGACCTCGGCAGATGCACAGGCACAATTTGGGATCGCATTGCACGAGCTAGCGAGCGTCAAGACGCAATTGGCAAAGGCAGAGAAGCAACTGGACAGGAAAGAGGAGATAATGCAGAAGCAGGACACGAAAGACAAGAACCAGAAGAAACTTATCCAGGATCTTCAGAACAAGCAGGCTCATATAGCAGACAGGGAGGCCCAGGTGGTAAAGGACAGAAAGGATTTGAAAGCGAGAGAGAAAGCCCTGACGGAGGATATGGCAGCAAGAGAGAAGAAGCTGAGGGAGGATATGGCAGCAAGAGAAAAAAGTCTGAGGGAGGAGATCACGGCGAGAGAAAACAAGCTAAAGGAGCAGCAGGAGGCTCTGCAGAAAAGGGGAAAAGAATTGGAGAAGAAGGTGAAACAAGAGAAAAAGAAATTCGAGGGGTATAGCAAGAGGCTGAACAAGTTACACGAGGATGCTCTCAGGATCGAGGACAAGAAGCTGGAGGATGTTCAGGCCGACATTGAAAAGGGGCTTGAAGCTGCAAGGATTGCGATTGAAAGGGACACGAAAACTGCTCTGAAGGAGAAAGCTGCTCTGAAGGATTTGAATGATGAGGTCGAGAAAAAGCGGAAAGATTTTGAGGCTTTGAAGGCACGGGAACAGGCAGATCTAGCTGCAGAGGCCCAAAAACAGTTCGATTTTCGGGCTAGGTTCAAAGAGGAGATGGCGATTGAAAGGAGTGAGATTAAAAAGAAGAGGGAGGAAGTGGAGAAAGAGCTCAAGGAAAGGTGGGAAGACCTTGAAGCTAAAAGGAAACGTGATCAGGCAGCTCTAGAAGCACAGGCCAAAAAACAGGAGGAGGTTTGAAGAGAGGCTGGGTGGTGGGGATATAGATGTGGCTTTAGCGATTTGGAATAGCGAATAATGCGTGTGGATGTTGTTTTGATGCCTTCTGTGTCTTGTTTTGAACACATGTCTCTGCCATTTTTGAAGGCGCACGGTTACTCTTCGAGGTATCTATGCATCTGTTAGGACCTTTAGACGCATAAAACAGCAGGTGGGAAGCGTAAATGGATAAAGCGGAGGCGCTGACATGAAAAAGTAGAGCGATAGTATTGGGACCCCCCCATTTATCTTTGGGGACCCCCCGACCCACGTACGTCCTAGACAAGATAACTGGCACTGCAAAGTGGGCATATAATATTAAAAGATAATTGAAAGGCCTTGAAAGAGGGTTAAAAGGCGTTGAAAGAGAGTTGAAAGGCGTTGAAAGATAGTTGAAAGGCCTAAAAGAATATCGAGAATACCTTGAAAGATACTCTCTAGGCATTAGAAAGAAAACCTGTCAAAGCAAAAGCCCACAGCGCCATCACCCAACCCCAATCCTAAACCAACAGCACGCCAAAAACACCACACCGCCATTCCTACATCTCGTATAGTATCATATACCATACATATCCCGGAAACAAAAAAAAAAGAAAACAATACTCCCGCCTGTTACAGATAACCAACTCAAAGGGCGCATCTAGTAACTGCTGCAGTGAGCCCTGG
The DNA here is from genome assembly GCA_033296885.1 of Triangularia verruculosa. Lineage (NCBI taxonomy): Eukaryota > Fungi > Ascomycota > Sordariomycetes > Sordariales > Podosporaceae > Triangularia > Triangularia verruculosa. The sequence continues at coordinate 69,121 of MU863981.1, read as the reverse complement.
TGGTGTCAGCCTGGAAGCAGGCCGTGCCCCCGTTGCACTGGTCCGACATCTCCCAGACCTTGGCATCGTTGCAGACGTAGATCGCACCGTCGGGGGGCGGGGCGCCGAATTGGTTCCCGCAGGCGAGGTTTCCGGGGGTAGTGCAGCTTGCAGCAGCTGCCGAGGAGGCGTGCAGGCTGAGGAGGAGGGCGGTTGCACTTGCCAGTTTGGTGAAGGGTTTTGTTGAGAACATTTTGGTTGGGTAGGTGGTTATCTGTTGGGAATGGGGAGGTTTAGAGAGCCTCTGCAGAAGGGGAGGTTGTGCGAGAGATGATGGGTGTAATATTGGATGATGGAGAGGAGCTGCGAGGGGGGATGAGAGTGGCTTTATAGGTTTATTTTGTGAAAGAATGTATATTGTTCTATTTATACGTGTGTGTCATCTGGTATCATATGTGTGCATGGCCAACATCGAGCGAGAGGCCCGGAAAGATATGTCGATATAGATGGATATTTTCCCAAATTCGGGACAGTCAGGACCTCTGCCGTGATGCGGAAGTGTGCATTTGACGCCGTCATAAAACCGTGGGGCAGGCCTTGTTCATCACAGCCAGGGCACAACGTCCAATACCGGTAAGATGTGTCTTGAAAGGAAACACCGGGACAGCGCCGCAACGGCGAAACATCGGACGGTGCAATTCGGAAGGCACAGATGGCAGCCATGGCCATCGGGGCCCAACCCGTGATAACGGTCAGGCGCCCATTGTAACGGAGTAACCAAGGAAGGCACGCGTTGAAGGTCGTGGTCATATTCATTATAAGTTGTATACAGGCTTGCAACGGGGTATATTACTGAAAGTATCAAGCAGATGCAGTGTTCTGTTGTGTGGTCCTGTCTGTGCCACCGTAATGACGTGCCGTGGTACCGTATAAGAAGAAAGTCTAGATGCGCAATGAAGATGCAAGTCGCCGCCTGCGAACGGTATCGTGAATGGACAAAATCCCACCGCTGATCTAACAATCAGTCTCGAGTGATGGTCCACTTTGTTGAGACGTGGATTGCTGAAGGCTCGGTTGGTGAGCCGACTTCTGGGTCGGGTCGTGGCGCTGTGGTCAGCTTTCGCTCCGATCTGTCGTCGTGGTTGCTCTCCGAATCGCGATCTTTGTCATCGTCCTGAAACGCAAGAGAATATGGTCAGCGCCTGCCATTCCACAAACCAGTTTGGGACTGCCACATACCAACTCGATCCAAGCGCTGTAGTTAGCGTCCTTGACTGACGGCGGCAGCGGTGTCGCTCTGCCGCTTTTCGGACCTTGGAGGGTGCTAGGGTCGGCATAGCCAGAGCTGGCGTGGGACGACTTGTACTTCTGTCTCCACCGAAGGTAATATGGCCGTAACATGGGAACGTTGGTGCAGATGCCTGCCAGCATCAGTTCGATACTGCAAAGCATAAACGTTGTCATGGACGTGCCCGTGAAGTTTCCAGCCATGTCAATGACAAACATTTCGACGAAGCGGACGAGACTAATGACGACGCATCTAAAAGGACCTGTTGTTAGGTATTGGCCAGACAGAGGGAGACACAGGGACCGTAACATACGCAAGCCCGATAGCAAAGCATCCTGCCACAACGATCTTTTCCGCCGTTCTCATCTGCAACTTCCACACTGTCCACATGGGCAAAGCAATAATCATCAGGTCGGTCAAGATGTTGGTCATGATAACACACTTGAGCACCAGGACTTGGTCCATGCAGCGCCCAATGCGCTGTAGCGTCCATTGTTGCTCGATCGGGTCGCAGAGGAAGGTCAGGACAAAGGTGAAGATGATGGCCCAGGCTACGCAGATAGCCATGACGATGTAGATCCAGATTTTGAGCTGCAAAGAAAAGGCGCGGAGGTAAAACCACAGTTGGCTCATCTTGAGACAGAACAGAGCCCAGACGTAGACGATGGTAAAAATGAAGGTTATTTTCATCATGAACTCGAGGTTGTGGAGGACTGTCATGTGTCAGCGGGCGTCTCATCCTCCACAGACTGGCATGTTAACCCACGTGTAAGATACAATGGAGATTCTGGGATCATATCGTGTCCGATCCCGGCGTCAAAGACTGCCGCGTTGAAGCCGATGGTACACCCGGTAAGGCACTGTTAGGTTTGCCTGTGGTTAGAGTCTGACCCTCATTCATCATGTCCTCCAAGACAAACTCACAAAGGCAACGACGGCCAAGATATCGTCGAGCCCAATTCCAATTCCTCTGTGCCGAGCAAACATTCTGCCTGCGAGAATGAAGCCGAACACCACCCACAAGATGGATATGGCAATCATGGCATCGCGGGCCCTTTTGACCATGGGAAGATGTATCCTATCGACCATCTTTGCTGTGTCTCCTGTGTCGCCCTCGTTCGGATGGCTCGTCTGAATAGCAATCGCAATTAGGTAAGGACCGTGTAAGTAGTGCCGCAAGTCAGATAAAGGAGCGTAAAGAAAAGCTGATCAATCAATCAGCCTTTGGAGAACAACAACAGTCTGTGCTTGGGCACAAGCCGTGGGACAATCAGGTTTTTTTTAAAACGAGTGACAAGAATACCCAGGAGCAAGGAATGGAAAGTTCTCCCCAGACAGCCGCGATGGCGCTCTCCTCAAACACAAACCCCGTCAAAGATTACGGATGCGAGTGGGAGGCGAAGAAGAGAACGTCAACATTTGTTTCTTCTTGCGGCCATCCTTCGGCCAGTCCTGGAAGGGTTGCCGCGGCGTGTTACAGTCCCTGAGTCCCGGTTTCTTCTCGTCATCTCCGCCGACAGGGAGTCAGAATGACGCGGGCAAATCAGCGATACGGAATAGCAGCCGGCCGAGGTTCCGGGCGCAACAGTTCTTTTTATGCATTCTGGGACGTGGTCTGGGGGTTGTTCTGGGCCTCTCTAGCTTTCCTTCTAGTCGGCCACCAGAAGCAAAAACCGTGGAGAATGATGGGACAAAGCCGAATGGCACATTTGGATGGGAAAGTGGACTCTGTGGTCCGGCATTTCCATCCTGCTCCCCGCGGGCCTGCACAAAGTCCGGTGTTGACGCCGTCGGTCTTAGTATTCCCTTGGCAAAAGGAAGGCGGGCACTGCGAAGCTTGATGGGTGGCGCCCCCGCTCAAGCGGTGGAACCCGTTTCATGCGCAACCATGTTTTAGGGTGCCAGTTGTCGCTTTTGTCGCTCAAACTTCGGTGGGCGAATTTGAGAATTGCAATTGACATCGGCAGGTGGCGCCAGGACGCTGGGAACATGGCGGTAACACCACAACGGCTTGCTTGGCGCTGGCACTGATGAAAACCCGAGCGACTGGATCCGATGAATCCTCCGAGACAGCCCACAGATGTCACGCATCACATGGCTTGCTGTGCCGCTGTTCCCGCCAACCCAGTGGCTTGGATGGCGCGGTGCTCAAAAAGGACCCGACGGGAGAGAGAGCAGAAGAACTTTTTGCACTGGGAACTTGCACAAAACTGGAAGGGGTGGGGCTGGCGAGCCAGTGGGGATGGACAGCGGATTGGTCCATTCCCCACCCGGGAGAGCGGCCACTAGTGCCGCTGCACCGTTCTGGCTTGGCACAATCCTCAGGCCCTTGACCCGGCCGGAAAGGGTACCGCCATTTGATTTTCATCGACAGTCGACATGCGACTTCGGACGGATACGGACACTGGCGGCACTGGGGGAATACACGGCACTACAACGCACTTTGTCCCGCCATTTACCACCAGCGTGGTACCGTACCGCTCATCCGGACCTGATCGTCAGGGCCTACACTGCACTGGGCATCTGAGACACCGCAAAATACGAAATATCACCGAAGCATCTTCCAGTCCAACCTAACCTCTCTCTGGCAACGCGGCGCTCAGGGGGAAGAAGTGCATCGGCACCTCGTCCTTCACCTCCATTTCCTCGGAACCCCCCTGTCATCCCGGCTAAGGCCCCGTAATTCGCTTGCAACCGAGACTCTTCAGCCTCATCCCGTTTTTGTCACTCAACCCCCTTTTGCAATCCTCTGGATGACCTCTTGATCGTCTGGTGTCTCTGACAGCCACGACACCGAGAATGCTATCCTCATATGCAAGCACTTCTCACACGACAGTGAACATCACATCACACAGGAACTATTGAGGCCAGTGCCAGTGTGCTGGTCATGATCGACAATTCAGAGGAACCTAGAGGAGCATCCTGCCCAGCTTTCTCGGACAGTCTTCCCGCATCAGGCTTAACCATGTGGGCCATCACTTTGCTGGAGATGTGGGTGCCGGTTAGAGCGACCAGCACCTCTGCCCCCAAACTTCAAAACCGCCACCACGTCACCGACTCCCTGTCGGAAGGCGGGTCTTTTGTGCCCTTTTGGTCTAGCCATCCAGAAACGAGAGTCGCGGTGAAAGATGTCGGACCTAGCAACGACTCTCAGTATGCAGTGGGAGATGGCAAGGGCCCCGGAGAAGAAGATCCCTCCCTTATCCTGACGTTCCCAGTTCCCCGGAATCCTTTCGTCTTTATTTTCTCTCGGTTCTTCTCTGCATACCCATACCTGCTGTGCCTCAGCTCGGTAGATGACGGGAAACATGGCGTCAACCATGGATTTCAAGCTTACTGCAAGCACATTGAGTGTGGACAACCTCAAGTCTGCATTCACCCTCACCTCGCTTTTGTCTCTGGCGGGCGTATGGCTGGGCTACCGCATCCTTGTTGCGCTATACAACATCTCCCCCTTCCATCCGCTCTCCCGCTTCCCCGGTCCCAAGATTGCTGCCGCCAGCTATGCGTATGAGGCTTACCATGACTGGATTCGAGGCGGCCGGTATGGCCCCTTGATTCGAGAGATGCATGAGCGCTATGGTAAGACAACAAGCTTCAAAGAAGAAAGAAGAAAGAACATTCGCTTACACAGGTTCCCGACAGGCCCAATCGTGAGAATCAACCCCGATGAGCTTCACTGCTCCGACCCCTACTTTACCGACGAGATCTATGCTGGTCCCGGGCGCATCAGAGACAAGTGGCAGCATCAGCTCAACACTGGCGGCGCTGGCCCTGTCTCGGTGGCCGGCTTCTCGACCGTTGCGCACGAGCTTCACCGTTCGCGCAAGGGTGCCCTGGCCAAGTTCTTTTCTCGACAGCAAATGTTCAAGCTCGAGGGGGAGGTGCTCGACTTTGCCCACTTGACCGTCGACAAGTTGCTGCGTTTTGCTGGGAGAGAGCCTTTTGACATTAAAGAGGCCTTCAACTGTTTCACCGCCGACGTTATCTCCCAATATGCATTTGGCAAGTCCATGGGTTTCATTGAACAGGAGGACTGGCTGCCAAACTTTGCGTCCTGGACGAGCTCCTTCATGAATAGTGCCTACACGATGAGGCACAACGCTCTTGGCCGCAAGTTGACGAATCTTTTGCCGCTCTTTGCAAATTACATGGGCGAAGATATCAAGGCTGTGATGCACCAGATGGGGGTCGTCATTCCTGGCTACATTCAGGCCTCGCTGGATGATCCCGACGGTGGGCGCTTGTTTGCCGAACTTGTCAAGTCCAAGACCCTCCCTCCCGAAGAGATGACCATGTACCGTCTCTCTGGCGAGGGCTTCAGCTTCTTGCTTGCCGGCACCGAGACCACGGCGACCACCCTCTCGATTATCACCTTTTGGCTTCTGGAGCAGCCCGACACTTACAGAAAGTTGATGGATGACCTCGAGGGTCTCACGCCCACGAACATCAAGTGGGCAGAGCTCGAGCAGCGCCCGTATCTCTGGGCCATTGTTCACGAAGCCCTTCGCATGATGCCCGGTGTCGCGCACAGATCGGCCAGAATCGCCCGCACCGAGGACTTGGTATACCGATCGCAAGATGGCAAGACCGAGTGGGTCATCCCAAGAGGCACCCCCATTGGCATGACCAGCATGATCAACCACTACAACGAGGAGCTTTTCCCCAATCCCCATGCCTTCCTGCCAGAGCGGTGGTTGATTGATGGGAAGCCAAACCACAAGCTGCAGAAGTTTCTGCTTTCCTTCAGCAAGGGCAGCCGAATGTGCATCGGTGAGAGCCTGGCGTACTGTGAGGTGTATCTCATGGCTGCCCTGATTGCCATGCGCGTCATCCCAAGAGCCAGACTTGTCAACACTACTTATGAGGAAAACCTCAAGTACGATCATGACTGTATTGTGCCGCACTCCAAGAACGGGCCTGCGTCCGTCCATGTCCAGATTGTGTAAGAGTCGCCGTCAGCACAGACTGGATGGGATGTTTTGTCGGGTGAATAAGGCGACAGGAGGTAATGGGCTGAGAGAGAGGCAACAACACATGGTGTTGTTTGGGCTGTGCACCCAGGCGGTAGTCACACCATAATGACGCCAGCCAGATACACGGAGGGCTGGTGGAGACCGGGACTGTTGGCATTGTGAAAAACGAGATGATGGCCGTAACAGTGCTGAGGCGTGAGAAAACATAGCACAATTGTAATACTGACTAAGCTTTTTTTTTGAATTCAAGACCTCACCGGCACGGTTGAGTCCCGGGAAATTTTCGTACGATATCTTTCTGGTTGGTGCTGGAACAACATGGCCACTGCGCAGACGTGACTCGGCCTTGCCTCGGACGTGTCTAGACCTTGTGATGCCTTCTGCACGGCCCTCGGGCGCCTTGATGTCCCAGCGCCTTGGCCTCGCGCCATCCGACATTTTAAGGGACCGACTGCATTGGAAGGCTCGTGGAACCTGGCACTCATGGAATCTTTATCAGCATTCATTTTCAGTGACCAAGACGGTTGCCGAAAACACCATCGCGCTGCCAGCTTGAAAGCCAGGCACGAAGACGACCGACTCAAAGTCTGCGAATATAATGACCAGGTAAGTCGACATGGGAACCCTCGTCCCTCCGTGGTACAAACCAACCCATCCCAGCGGCCACTTTCTGGACCTCGCCGGCTTCCTTTTGGCTCTTTTTTGGTATCCGCAAGTTATACCCGTTGACCTTTTTTCCCATTCTTTACTGCCGTCTTGAAGAACGGTGCCACTAACTACGTAGGCATTCTATGGACAATCCAGGTGCGCCACATACCGTAAAAACACACACACACCTTCATCATCAGTTCTCACTGACAAACTAAATTTTCCCGCAACAGATCCAATGCCTCACCCAAATCCTCTGCAACCGCGCCTCGCTCCTCATCTACAACCACGACGACGCCCGCCGCCTCAAACTCGGCGTAGGTCTCGTAGTAGGCCTCATTAACATCAGCGTTTTCTGCATCTGGGTCCCAGCTCGTCTCCAAATCAGCCAGACGTTCATCACCCTCAACAAGCACTGGGGCAGAACCGAAAAGATCCTGTTCCTGATCATCGCCTGCTGCCTCGACGTGTACTTCATTTACATGGTCCGGACGAAGCTAATCGCCAACACGCTGACAAAGTATGAGCTGGCGTATAGATTCAACTTGCTGATGGTGTTTGTTTCCTTTTTACTTGACGTCCTGATTATCGTCTTGATGTTTTGGGATGACGATGCTCTGTAAGTCTGCCCCCTCCTTACCTAAGTACCCAACCCTTCACCGATTGATACACTAACAACACACTTCAGCAACAGCAAAAAAGGTTACATGCAAGCTCACCCACTAGTCTACCTCTCCAAACTCTACATCGAAGATGAACCTAGCCGAGCTACTGGGTAAAGTCATCAAGAAATCCCGCCGCACACGCCTCGCCTCGTCGTCGTTCCCCATTACTAGTAGGAGTAGTAGCAACAGCAGCAGCAGCACCTCGCCATTGACACGATCGGCAACTTCTGCTACAACAACGACAACAACAACAACCGCTGGAACAATACTGACGACGATGTACGGCTCGCCCCTGGACAATTGCGCCCTTGACACTGTCAACAACAACAACACGAACGAAACACTCGTCAACAACCGCAGTTGGCAGCACATCAACAGAGGACCACCACCACCAGCGTACACCGGAGCAGAGCTGTACAATTACTTTGCTCACGCCCCACCGAGAGCCTGTGGAGGGAGAAGAAGAAGAAGGGGGGTTGATGTACTGGACGACGCGATGGGGGTGTACAGCGTTGATATCACTCCTGCTGCCGCGAGCCCCGGGGTGGAGAGGGATGTTGAAGCGGAGGGGGGGTTGGGTGGTGGTGATGTCAGCCAGATAGGAGGGAGGCCAGGAGGAGGAGCACCCGAAGCAAGGCTGGGTGATGGGCATGGCAGCAACGAGATGAACTATGAGCAAGTTATCGCAGCTTCGCGCCCGCCCCGGTCGAGGAGGGAGAGCTCAGACTCGATTACGCTTGTGGCTTGTGACGTGGAGGATGATGCGAGTAGTAGTGTTGATGGCACCCGAGACGATGGCGAGGAGGTGGGGGAGGGGGCAGGATTATAGGTGATAGGTAGGAGTTGCTTGCTAGTGGGGGGGTTATGATTGGTATGTAGTCATGAGGTGATGGCGAGCATGAAAATATGAAATAACTTCGTAGAACAAAGACGATAATTAGGTGGTATCCATCTTTGTAAATCGGTGAACCGCAAAAAGGTGTCCAACAAGAAATGAGCTGACTGTTGAGCATCTATATAGGCCCTATCACCATTGTCTTGAAGATTCGGGAACATGATGGAAAAAGAGGTAGATGGTCTCACACAAGGAAGGGGTTCAACGCCACCCACTCTGGTACTGTACAAAACAAAGGTTCGCGGCTACCAAAACCAAACCGCCAAAAGACCCAGCACTAAGCGTTAAAAGCCCCATAATTTCATCTTTCAAATTTACACTTTTGCACGTAACAATCAAAGACTACCTGTATAGAAGAGCCAAGATACCTACTCCATCCACTCATCACTACGACCCCCGGTTGGCATACACACACTCTTAAGTTCACATTCCAAACTCGAAAAACTCAAAACTCTCTCACAAGCACACACAAAATCTAATAAAATTCAGCTAGGTACCTACACAGCTAAACTACCTAACTGACCAGCTAACAAGAACCAGCTCATCGTGCAGCACCAAAAAAAAAAAAAAAAACCAAGCTATGGCAATGTTTCTTTTGTGTTTTGTCAAAATCGAGTCTGTCTTCCTCTCCAAAAAAAAAAAAAAGAAAAAAAAAAAAAAACACACACACACACACACAAGTTCAGACACTCTTTCGTTTCAATCTCCTATCCCCAAAAGAATCATAGTGTAGGTAAGGTCCGTACATAACAAATCATCACTTTGACACACCTCTTCTTCTTTCAATCTTTTCAAATCTCATGACCACCACCTTTTCTCATGCCTCTTCTATTTCCATAGATGAGGTTGCCCACGGCTCCTCAACTTAGTCGAGAGTGGGGCGCGGGACGAGGGTGAAGCTCTTGGTGGGAAGGGGGCGGACGCTGCGTGTGACGGTCGGCTTAGGAGGAGTGACGGGCTTGGTGGGCTTAGGGGGAGTGACGGTCTTGGTAGGCTTAGGGGGAGTGACTGTCTTGGTAGGCTTGGGGGGGGTGACTGTCTTGGTGGGCTTGGGAGGAGTGACTGGCTTGGTCGGCTTAGGAGGAGTGACTGTCTTGGTGGGCTTGGGAGGAGTAACTGGCTTGGTGGGCTTGGGAGGAGTGACTGGCTTGGTCGGCTTAGGAGGATGAGGGCGGACAGAGCGGGTAGGCTTGGGCTCATCACGAGCAGCCTTGGTCCTGGTTAGAGTCGGGCGAGGGGGGCGAGCAGTGCGGGTGAGGGTCAAGACGGGGGGGTTGGTTGGCCTAGGAGGGAGCTCAACGGAACGGGTCGGCCTAGGAGGGAGCTCAACGGAGCGAGTCGGCCTAGGAGGGAGCTCAACGGAGCGGGTTGGCCGGGGAGGGAGCTCTACCGAGCGAGTTGGCCTGGGGGGGAGTTCAACGGAGCGAGTTGGCCGGGGAGGGAGCTCAACGGAGCGGGTCGGCCGGGGAGGAAGCTCAACGGAGCGAGTTGGCCTGGGAGGGAGCTCAACGGAACGAGTCGGCCGGGGAGGGAGCTCAACGGAGCGGGTCGGCCGGGGAGGAAGCTCAACGGAGCGAGTTGGCCTGGGAGGGAGCTCAACGGAGCGAGTTGGCCTGGGAGGGAGCTCAACGGAACGAGTCGGCCGGGGAGGGAGTTCAACGGAACGAGTCGGCCGGGGAGGGAGTTCAACGGAGCGAGTTGGCCGGGGAGGGAGCTCAACGGAGCGGGTCGGCCGGGGAGGAAGCTCAACCGAGCGAGTTGGCCTGGGAGGAAGCTCAACCGAGCGAGTCGGCTTGGGAGGAAGGACCGGCTGGGTAGGCTTGGGCTCATCACGAGCGGCCTTGGACTTGGTAGGACGGGGAGGGCGGGCGGAGCGGGTCACGACAGGCTTGGTAGGCTTAGGAGGAGGGTGAGCCACACTCTCGGTAGGCTTGACCGGCTTGGTGGGCTTCGGGGGATGAGGAACCACGGACTTGGTCGGCTTGGGAGGAGGAGGCTTCACCGACTTGGTAGGCTTGGGAGGAACGGCGCTCTTGGTCGGTTTCGGGGGAGGCGGCTTGACCGACTTGGTGGGCTTGGGCGGGAGGACTACGGTCTCGGTGGTGGGCTTGACCGGGGGAACGATGCCGGTGGGACGGCCAGTCGGGCGGGGAGGACGAGTGCCAACAAGGTCGACCTCGCCGTCGGCGATGGGGAGGGCGATAGCCTGCTGGATGGCCGCAGCCGCAGCGAGCAGGGTGATGAGAATGCGAGTCATCGTGACGACTTAGGGACTGTTCCTAGAAGCTGAAACTTGCTACCCAAGTAAGTGAGAAGTTGATGAGCCTGTCTAGAAAAAAGGCTGTTGCCAACCCGTGCCATCCACCACGCTTATATACTCATCTCGATACCTCATCGGGTCTTCACATGCGCCATCGCGATGCAACGATGTCGCCACGACCCTCGAGATATTCGCCCATGGCTGGCTGCGGTTGAACCAAAGATGCTCGATATTGAAATTGTAACCCAGGGAACAGGACTTTTGGCAATCTGGTGAATCACCTCACTGGCTCCCCTGATTGTAGTTCGACGTCCGGGCAGCCCAACGTTGAGGCGGTTCCATAGAGTGCGGTAGAAATGAAAGAGCAAGCCTCAATATAATCGGAACTCAAACATACACCCTCGCTGCAGAAATATTGAGTAGCCAATTTGTGATTCGCAAAGCAAAGCGTAACGTCGTCCCCGGTAAATGTCTGAGGTCGGGACCAATTTCGCCCGTTTTCCCGCCCAACAGGAGAGAGGCGCTTAGCCGCAACATAGCATGTCGTGATCGGCCTGCGAATATCGTCAGTTGAAATAACCGGCTGCGGGCGAATTTGTATAGAGAGATCTTTGCTTTTCTTAGAACGTATAGTTCCGCCAACCCGGTCAATCGCATGCGGGCCGAGCACCCAGGCCACAAAGCCCAGAATTGCGGCTTTCATCAGAATCAACATCACTACTTTTCGACACATACTCTGTTGACCTCTATTGAGCTCTCTTGATGTTGGGTTCTCAGCTGATTCAGGGGTATCGGCAGGTGGTCTTGGCATGCTTTTTAGCCTCCCAAGTGCCGGTAGGGCGACATGACCAATGCTTGTTGTGCTCGGAGCGATCTAGACTGCAATGGACTTTGTGGGGGATACTGCAACCTCGGGGATATGAGGTCGACGTAAGCTTCATAAGCTTATCCGGGACGTATATGACGAGCAGTGCGTGGACGACATGGTTGCAAGGACCTGGGGAAACGCACTCAACAGGACTGGCAGGGGATCGCCAGGGTGCCGTCGAGGTGGATGGATGGCCATACAATCAAGCATGGCAGAGTCGTGGAAGACACGGAGGATGTTTACCCGCAGCGCTAGGACAGAAAGAGGTCCGATGGCTTCAGGGTTTGGCATATGTCTCCGTGGTTGGCAATGTAGTCAATGTAGCCAAGATGGCTGGACACAACTCTAGAGCGGATTGCCACCCGTTGGCGTCGTCATCACCATAACCTCATGCGATCTAGCTCGAGGGGAGCGGAACCTGCCGATTTGGCGAGGCGAGGCTGGCTCTGCGACGATCCGACGTGGGGAGCAGATTTTCCCCATATTTTCGCTTCCTCTCGTCCAAGCAAGTGTCGAATAATGCTACCCGGTGGTGGCGTTGAGCTGTACTACAGATATGGCGTCGACGCACTTCCAGCCTTAGCGAGAGACGGGATCGGGGGTAAAGTCAACCGCGTCTCACCGAGGCTAAAATCGAGGAATGCGGGGGCAGGGGACAAAAGTGAAGAAAAAGTTGCGGATGGGGGTGGCTGCCCACATCCCGGGCGGAGAGGACGGGTGTCATGTCCAAGAAGAGATATGAGCTCAAGAAAACAGGGGTCGAGCTGTGCGGACCCAGATCCGTACCGAGTTGGTTCGAGTTGGGGAACCCCTGGTTGGAGATAAGTTGGTTGCAATTCTGCGCCAAGCGGAGGAACGCCCTGGTTACTACCGTAGCTCCGTAGCTGTCCTCCAATCGAGAGACCGGAAAGTTCGAGAAGCGAGAGCTGGTTGGTGATCGAGCATGATGGTGTGGGAGTTGTCGGATCGGTGTGCCTGTCGAGCGTCGTGTTGGAATCAGAAAAGGGTGTGAGGCAATCTGGCATGGATGCCCGATAACGGCATGGTGTAACAGCTACCTATACAGGCCGTCTTCTACTTGGCCTCTGAGAGAGATGGGCAGTTATAAGCGAGTGACAGAATGTAGAAGACGAGAGTGAAAGAGAAGGGCCAAGGTTCTGACAAGAGTAAAGCAGAAAGATGGTCCGAAAGCTTCTAGGCGCACAAATTACGGAGAATAGTCGAAACAAGGCGATGATTACTCCAGGATCAAGGTTCAAAACCTCGGAGACGCAGTGACCGGATTAATCCACGGCAGCCACGCACGGGAGTCGTGGAATCGTGGTTGCCAACTCAGACAGTCTTTCCCAGGTTGTCTCCCTCCTCTTCTTTCCTCATCTAAAAGCCCCCAGCCAACGGCTTCATCGGGATGTTTGGAAAGAACGGCAACAAAGTAGGATTTCAGAAGAAGGTCATGAAGATAAGTACATCAAACGCAACTTGAACAGAAAGAACTGACAAAAAAGTGTAAGCCATATTCCATCTTCCGTTTTCTTTTATTTTGTAATGCAAGCTGGAAAAGCATTGCATCCTCGGTCCCCAAACGACCCAAATATCCCAACCTATATCTCAGCAAACGTACAAGATGGCGCCATAATCGTGATCGATGAAAAAGATCCTTCAGACATCTCGCCACTCCAGCTCTTTTCGCGGTTCGCTTCCCCGCTACCGGCAGTCTGACCACCAATCACCCACGTAGACGCATTGATATGGAGGTACACAAGATGTCGCCCCTGAATAACTCGATCCACCGCACCGTCCCCATTGAGGCACTAAGGTCTCAGTCAACGCTGATGTGATGATGGCATTCTCGGTAGAAGTCGTTGCCAGAAGGGCCAATTCGCTCGGAAACACAGTATTAGTCACGTTGACGGTTACGACAGTGGTAACAGTGACAAAAGATGGCTGATTAGAGAGCCAACTGGTTGACTGGCCGGTTGACTGACTGAGTGATTGGCTGATTGGTTGACCAGATGGCTGACTGGCGCTCCCCAAGGCCGCCGAGATACTGTCCAGAAAGCCAGCGTTTCCATACACTTGCGACATGTCCCTGTTACTTCTGTTAGCTCATGTTATCTAGCCTCGTCATGATCTCCAACCCCGAGATAGGTCTCACTTACCACATCATAACCCCTCCAAAGCTCCCAAACTGCTTTGAATACTCAATCACTCCCCTCAACGCATCGCCACTGACATAACCCCCTCCCGCCATCGCGCTTCCAGGAATTCCCAGCAGCACCCTTACATCCTTGTTCTTGCTCTGCCCCTTGGCCCATTTATCCCAGATATCAAAGTTGAACTTGTCTTGTGTGGCCCCTCCAGACCTCCAGTTGATTACCCCACAATCATTGTTGTAGAACTGCACGTTGACAAAGTCGAAAGGGACCTCATCCATCAAATCTCCCATGGCAGCATCCGGGAAGAAACACTGCGGGGCCCCCGACAGGTAATACTTCTTTGTCGTGTCGGCATCCATCAGTCTCCGCAGCTCTCCGACAAAGTCAATCATGTGTTGTGATCCCGCCTCCAGGTCGATGTCGAATCCATCAATGACAGCCTCTCCAAAAGGTCGCTCGACGGAAGAAGATGAGTTCTTGGGGCCAAACATCGACCATACTGTGCCAGCGAAGGAGATAGCCTCAGCGGGCGAGGTGAACCCGCCCTCGGTGTACGTCGCTCCGCCGATCGACAAGAGAAGCGACTTGTTGTGGGCGGATTGACACGTCTGGATGTCTTCTTCAATCTGAGGGCAGGAGAGGATCTGGCTGCCAGAGATGGCGGTGCAATTGTCGCCCGCGTTGGCAAAGTTGATGGTCGTGGCGGGATTCTTGATTTCGTAGAGGAAGGCCATGGGAATAATGTTGATGGGACTATCGGCGCAGTAAAATGAGAGACGTTGCTGCCCACCGGAAGCGCGGTTGATGGAGTTTTGACCTGGAGTTCGGTGGTCAGTAAGGTAGAGAGCGATTGAGTGAGTAGATCAGAGCAAAGACTTACCCCAGTAGACAGCGATGTTGTTTGAGGCTGAGGAGTCGAAGCCTGCGAGAGCTCTATTGGAGAGCGATAATATGAGGCCGCAGAGGGCTGTGAGTTTTTGAATCCGATTCATCGTGATTGAGATGGAACACAAAGTCGAGAATCCTGGCGATTGATCTGATAGTTGGTATTGGTTATAACGAGGTCTGCTGATGGTGGTGGATGTGGTCGAAGTGAGATGTGAGTGACGGATCGTTGCGGGTGCCGATTCTTATCTGCAATGCGGGTAGGTGAGCGAAGTACCTGAGGTAGCTTGAAAACCAAGGAGGTTTCAGGCTGCGTGGCCACTGAGTTGCTCCTTCCTTGTGTGGTGTTCTCGTCTGATACGAGAGAGTCCGGCATCCAAACTCGTAACATGCCTTCACCTCATCCCGCGTGTGCATCGAGCCTTAAACATTGATGTCCATAAAAGATAATCTGGAACCTTGGCAAATAAGAAGGGCAGTAGGGGAAATTCCCTCCGAACTTTCACCTCAGAGGCATGGTAACTCCAACTACATGGCACTGGGTCAAACCTGCTACGTTACACATCTGCAACAGGATCGTTCAATCGAT
Organism: Triangularia verruculosa; assembly: GCA_033296885.1. Classification (NCBI taxonomy): domain Eukaryota; kingdom Fungi; phylum Ascomycota; class Sordariomycetes; order Sordariales; family Podosporaceae; genus Triangularia; species Triangularia verruculosa. The sequence continues at coordinate 53,912 of MU863981.1, read as the reverse complement.
CGAGGCGCGCACATTCCACAAATCACACATCTCATGTAGAGACGTAGCTTGACCTCGGCCGTGACCACGATTCTGGTAAATAAACGTGATGTGGTGAACGCGTGACGTGTGGGAAATTGGGTGCGAGCCGCATCTCGAGAGCTGTGGAACATGGAACAAGGTGCCTTTTCACGTCCACGGGAGAACTTGTACAATGCCGATGGTGGTAATATGAGAGGGGTGCGTTACATAGTCAATGTTGCCATCTTGGAAGCCCGAGGTCATCTACCATGGGATGTATGCTCACATGCTGTATGCTCGCCGCTTGAGTTTGAGGTATCTTGCTCCGGGATCGTAACGTAGGATCCTGCTCATACAAGCAAGACATGAGATACACATGCACTGAGTCTGAATCAACAGGGGCGCGTTGAGTAGGGATGTATTTTCGCTACAGCTTCACTATAGTTTGGGAGAAGATGTTAGGTATGATGTTACCGTAGATTTTTCACGCCTTGGACAAAAAAGGAGAGACCGCTTAATGACATCCAGACATAGAAATATAATCCACATGCCTCCAAACTGACTCCCAAAGACCCATCAACTACCTATATTTTAAGGCCTGTTAGACATTTTCCATTGCATATAAGATTCTTGTTGATGCCTATTCACTATCCTTTATGCTGGCCGGGGCAACCTTTTTAGCAGTATGTTGTGCACTGGTATCGCCAACACTGATCTGTTTCCAAAAAGCACCACTCGCTCTCCACCCGAAAGATTCCTAAGACTACGGTATACAACGCCATTGAAAACATTACCAACACTCTTTCATACGGGATGACCTGCGCTTTTCAAAGCGACCCGGTCATAAAGATGATGGCTTGACCCCTCGGATGGCATAACTGGCTTCCATCACAAAATGATGACCCTGGAGCCTGCCTCTCGAGCGAGATTCAAGCAGCAGCTGAGACAAGCTTGCTTTCTCAAAATAGCAAACTCCTTAGTCTTCGTAGAGTCATTATTCGTAACAAGAAACGCATCAGATATGGCATATATCCGGAGCTCATCATGTCGGTCAACAGCAACCACACCAACAGGGTGGGGACCAGGGGAGCGCCTTTGCTTACGCCGACGGCCCCGACGGCCCCGACGGCGACCATTCTCATCTTCATTGTCTTGCCTAGGCTCAGGTGACGTCTCCTCGACAAAGACGCTGGACGGGCTTGTTAGGCGGGCAGTAGGGTCCGGCTCAGTAAGCTTGATATTGGGCGAGTGCTCACAACGGTCAAGTAGCAGCCCGTTCGCTAGATTCCGCAGTATCATCCAGGGGTTTCTGCCTAGAAAAGAGGCTTTGCCATCTCTGTCCCGTGCGCCAATCGAGATTCCCAGCCCTTGCGGCTGGATCGTGACATTCCAGTGTATTTGGAAGTTAGGGTACTGATCGGTAGGTTCGATAACCTGTTTTTCGTAAAGGTCGCTTTTCATTTTGGCGAGGTTTCCTTGCTTGTATCCAGAAGCAAATAATGCTCTGAAGCGACCAATATCGTACATGGCGTTTTTGAAGCATATCTTGCCCGGAGACCATGAGAGAATCAGGAACCCAGCTTTATGATATATATTTCTTTCGTAGATGGTTGGCCAAATCGTTTGACCATGCACGCTCGAAATAATCCAATTCGTAACGGTTCCTTTACCATGCCCAACAAGCAACAATGCGTGTTGAAGCAAATTGAAAACATCACAATCTCGAGCATTTTTGTCTCGCAGGACGAAATATATATCTCGACTGAGTTGGCCACCCCCGTGTTCAAAATCAGGATCATATAATTGCATGGCTCCAACACCATGTTCGATAAGAAGCAGGTCTGGGGTTTGGTATAACGAGAGGGCGAATATTTTCGCGACTAGACAGGCAAGCTTTCGAAGAAACTCCTTTGCGGAGGCAGTAACATTCCGAGTATGAAGACGCACCTGTGGTAAGTCGGTTATCGAAGTCTCGAGGTCGAGACTGCGAAGGTTTGGTGTCACGATGAAGTCAAGAAGAAGACCACAAGCCTTTTCAATCGTCCTCATATCGGGGAGCGGCGAGAGTTTGAGATTCCATGTCTTCTCGTTGGGGCATCTGGGGTGCTTGAAGACGGGTTCAGATAGTGAATCACTGTCTTGCCCTGAGTCGTTGGCCTGTCCCCAAAATACGAGCCCCTGAACAGCTTGCCGAAGGGCATATGGAAGGGCCTGTTCAACCGCTTCCAAACCAGAGCCATGATCAAGGTCCAGAAAGCTGAGTAGAAATTTCCCATGGGTTTTTAGGTCGACCATTCCGGATATTGGGCGTGGAAAGGGCACCAAAAAATGCACCAACTCTGAAAGGGTTCCTACTGAGGAGTGGGTTGTTACTTTGAAAGCAAAGGGTCCCCTGTCATCAGTAATGGTTATGACGACCTTTGAGCCGGGTTGCTCGAGTCCAGGCGTACCATCAACATGAGCAATGCTGGGTGGGATGCCTAAACACCACTTAGTAAAGGCAGCTGTCCAGGGTGCGACTGATGGCAAGGTCTCGATCACTACATGGGTGACCTCGGACTCTCCGATACGGCTGATTGCCCGGAACGCGTTGACTAGAGCCACCATGGCCTCCTTGGATGGATGCTCTTGCCAGGATGATTGTTTCAGTAGGTGTGCCCATCCAAGAACATCGATGGCGAAGCCAGACTTGTGACACCTTGGCTCTATGCTCTTGAGCAAGTCGATTACTTGCTGCTCTGTAGGCAGGAGTGTCTTGTCGGCAGCAGATTCCTCCAACATCGCGTGAAGGGCGACACCACTCGGGAAGCTGTCCATTACTGTGACTAATGTGCAGGCGAGTCCTAAAAATTGCAATCCAGCGAGGCTACGGCCTAAATACGATATGCTGTCATTTGCCGAAAACCCAATGGTGACCTGGAGGAAGCCTAACACGGCCGGCGGCGGGGTGGGCAGCACACTGCGCTCTATCTTCCTTCGGGTCTCGGTGCTCATGGCGATTGTGTTGCCAAAGTTCTCACACGCCAAAATTGCCAGTGGTTGGACGTTATCCGATGTTGCCGCCTGAAGAAGCCCCTTTGCAAGAGTGATCCCAGACTGCGCAGTCGTGTCTAGGCTCCATTGTGGTGAAATCACCGACATGATGGATTGTCCTGGTGAAACAGTTAGAAATGATATCAGTGCTCGTTAAATAGTAGACACACCTCAGGGTCAAGTTGAATTTCTGACGAGACCGCGAGTAGGTATCGCGATGGTGAGGATCGAATGCCGCCTGAGGTGGTTGGTGATGCGATGAAGAAGTTGGGAGCCTGTTGGTGCGGGGTTGCTGTCAATTGTTGCCTATGAATGACCTGTTCGCAACATGGCAAATGTAAAGGTAATTAGTCAGCGACGCAGGGGTCATGTTGTACAGAGGAACATCCAAATTCGTCACAGATAGGTAAGTGCTCTTCAAGGTTAAAAGAAGCCGGCACGGCAAAGTACCTACCTGAATTACCGAAGGCAGTCATGAGCTCAGAAAAATCTCCAGAAAAATGGTGTCCAGGCCTGAGAGTGTTGAAACACTTTTAAAAAGAAATAGTCCACAGACATTCGAAAACAGTCAATATCCCTTAGAAGATAGTTAATAGGCTTTGGGGGTTTAGCACAGGCCTCAAAAGATACTCCAAAGGCAATTCAAGATAACTGATATCCTCAAGAGATAGTCGACAGGGCCTAAAATCTAACAATAAGGCCGAAAGATGGTTAAATGGTGTTTTCAATTGAGTTGAAGCCCTGATTATGACTTGCAGCACCAATTACTTTGTCAAGGACGTAAGTATGTACCTTATACAATATGCGGTTACATCATCTTACCACTATTCAACTTTCTCCCCCACCATCACCACCACCTCCATCATCATATGGCTTCTGGGCAAACCAAAAGAGAAAGTAATAATACCTATGTACACTCCCATCCATAACCGCCTCCCTCACCTTCGCGCTGAAAACCTCTCTCTCGACCACATCCATGCCCAGATTCGCAAACGCCTTTCCTAAAGACGACAAACTCTGCAACGCCGTCTCCCTCACATACAACCCAATCAGCCTCATCGTCTTGTCCTTCGGCCATGTCCCCACCGGTGTCTTCTTTTTAACACAAGTAATGTTGACAAAACCCGCTCGTTCCAAGAAATCTCCCACCACTGCCGGCATATTCAAGTTCATCCCAAACTTCGCCATGGCTTCCACACAGAGATCGTAAAACTTCTTCATGACGTCCGTTTCAAGGTCCATAGTCCCATCGTCGCAGCAAGGCTCGCCATGTGATTCTTGGAATTCGATCCAGCCTCCTGGTTTGAGGTGTCTGTCTTCTGTGTAAGTCATCAACCCATATTGGAGAAAGGGAGACACGTACCGGAATATCTGATCAACTGCCCTTTGCAAATCTCTCAACACCAGAGACATCCCTCGAAGATGCGCAAAGTCCCAGTTTGACCCATTCGCCCACTCATCCTCCACATCATCAATCATAAACCTGACATTTGGCGGCACCCATTGCGGTTGAATTGGCGATAGATCAAGTCCCAAGATTTCAGCGCCGGGAAACAGATCACCCATCTCGATGGCCCAGATGCCGGTACCGGTCCCAATATCAATAATCTTCTGGGGGTTAGGGCCTATGGGCGAGAAGTAGAGCTTTCCATCCTACATAGGTACACCACAATATGTGAGCGGTGCTCAAAAAGAGGCAGACCAAGAGGCAACATACTGTCAGCTCCATCATCATCGCATGCTTCATGTCCTCTCTATTCTGCTCCTGATCATCATTTGGAATTGGATACCGCCCATATCGATACGAGTGATACCTCCTCCCATTTTCGTAAGTATGTGCATAGATGCTGGAAGTCACTGATGTAGATGCCTTGGATGAGCCGTCCCAGCCTTCAGCCGAGAATTCTTCTTCTTCTTCTGGGCCATCCGCGGCCTCGATCAAATTTAGAAGTTGCTCTGCCTGCCGATACCCACCCTCATCCTCTTGGGGATATGCTTCATCTTCCGGTATCGGGCGTGGTGTTGACGGTTGTGGTGCTTTTGACGACGATCTTTTGGCCTGTGGTGGTATTGGTGGTTCTGGCTGTGAGGGGTCATCGGAAGGCCCCCTTGGGGACTCCAAAAACCCAGACATTGTCAAAGTGTTCCTGACAGCTGACGTGTGTCGGGATGTTATGCACGTCACTGCGGGAAGATCGCTCTCATCCAAGATGAGACAGAAACTTGCTTGTCGTCGCCGGTCTCGGGATCGATTTCGGGATCGCAGAATCGGAGCGGTTCTGGACGTTCGGCAACTTCAAGCAACAACGAGTTAAGAGAGATTCACAAAATACAAGTCAACCCGATAGGGCAGACAACTGGAATGCGGGACGGGTCGTGAGTTTGGCTATATAAAACATTAATATCCGCGTGCCACCTGGGCGGACACCCATCACCATCGCTTATGAAGCCCAGCGAACTTTTGCGGTAAACAGGATGCACAGCAGTGCCATGACTCTAGACCTGTCGGGCCGTGGTCTCCGTCGGAGGGTCCAAGTTTTGATCTGTCAGGTTATCGTAGAGTTGTGATCCAAAAGCTGGGATTCAACACTGGGATCAAACAAGAACAGATCAACAAATTGGATCGCCCTCTCGGATCGAAAGAATCGGCGACAGTCAATCCGCTTACATTTTGGGGGAATGCTGCAAAAAGTGATAAGGTCATGGAAGCTCCGCAGAAAGTGCCTTCCCGTTCAAGGGCAGGTTTCTTGCCTTCGGTCACCGTCATAGCCAATCAGATTCCGGGCGTCTGGACTTTTCTCTCCTGTCCCCCAACCTCTGAGCTGTGGTGTTTGGTTCTCGCCCTCGTTTAATTCTAGTGCTGCAACAGCCCGCGGGACGTACACGACGTCAAAATGCTGCTATCCGACCAGCCTGTCATGTCTGCCATGGGGTTTCTCTGCTCTGGTCGACCAAATGGCTCAAAAATATAAAGGTGAACATTCGATGTGAGATAAACAAGATATGGTTTCGTTGATCATCGTCACTGACCAATGCGCTTCTAGTGCAACACTACAATTCTCCAAGATGAGTAGCGATCAGCCTATGTAGGTGTGTACTGTAGACTTGCCGTCTGCAGTTCTCTGAGACAAGTCCTGCATATTTGACTTGACAGTCTTGCAAACTCAAGATGTCGATCCATGCCAGCTGGCCTTCATCTCACGCTGGAGACATTCGGGACTTGGCAGTATTGACAAATCTTTTGAGTCGAGTATGGCGGGCTGGGAGTTGAGCACGGCTAGTAAAATAACATTTTGAGACTTGGCTTGAAGCTACCAGCTGAAACTAGCGACTGGCGTTGCCGAAGAGGCTTGGAAGGTCACGTTGTGGATTATAATCAGGGGATCCAGGAGACTGTCTTGGTACGTAAACTTTTGGCCGGCAAGTCTTGTCGGTTCGCGTTCCCGTCGCGGAACAATCTCAAAACCGACGGATCTCGGCGCACGTGCCTTCAAATAATGTGCCTGAATCTGGGATAAGAATGAGATTCTAGTGTCGCTAGCGCATTGGCCCGGCAATGCTTATTTTCACATTCAACAGGTGCGCTGATGATGCGGCGGCTCTCCTTGTTGGTGATCTGGCAGAAACCGAGGGCCTGTAACGCGGTCGTCCGGAGAAGCGGCCCATTTCGAGCAGCAGCTGGGCAATCCAATCCGGGGCGGTCGGCAATGAGGCGATATCTGGGAGCTCTGGGGAAAGCTGTCCGGGGAAGCGGAGCTGGCCGCAAACACCAAGCCCACCAGAGCCATTTCGTCCTCGGTTACCCCACAGCTCGTGGAACGACATGCGGGGTGCTTCACAGGCCAAACACACCACCATTGGCCGCTAATCACACGAGAAACCACCACATGCCGAACCACCCTCCTTCCAACTCTGCCCATCATGTCTGTCCAGTCTGCCCAACGCGAGTGCCTTTGCCGTACATTAACTCGCATATTTTCCTTGTCCCACCCTCCCGGCTTCCCACCTTTTCTGGGCTGACTTTGGCATTCGGTGAATCCCTGACCAAACATCTCCTTCCAAGCATCTATCCATGATCTAGAAAAGAGGGGTATCTTCCTCCCCACGCTCGACCCTACGCATTAATTTACCTGTCGATCTCTTGTCATCTCATCCTTGCATCTACTCCATCCAACTACGTATTCTCCCCACGGGGCATCCTCCCGCGGCAACCGAGACGGGATATAAACACCCCCTTCGTCCCTGTTCCCTTTCTCTCGACCCGACTTCGACTTCATCGCTCGTCCACACGCCCACTCACTACTTCAACAGTTCCGCTCTAAGATACCCTTTTGTTTTTTTTTCTGCTTTGTGTAGTTTTTGTCTTGCAACAACCACGTTTTCAACCCACCTTACCTTCTTACTACCAACGACCATCATCACTCTGTCGACCTACCTCTAGTTAAAAGAGAGAACATACACGCCTGGACAAAATGGCCTCCCAGCAGCAGCAGTCTCGCCTCCTTTCCACCTCTGCCCGCGTGCACCCTCCTTACCTTCCCCACCTCTACACTGCGGCGACCAAACCCTCCCCCGTGACAAGGGGCATCAAGTGGTATGTCTACAACCCTTTTCTCTCTTCGCTGCCCTCAACACCTTTTGTTAACATGTTGTGCTCAGGGTCCCACCTCTCGCAGGCGCTCTCGCAGCAGGCTACGTAGCAGTCTCAACCTACCGCACCTCTGCTGCCGCCGCCCAGCAAAGACAGGCCGAAGCTGAGCAGGCCGATTTGGAGAGAAGACGACAGAACGCCGCCTTGGCCGACGCCTACGGAGACCGAAGCAGCCTTGAGGAGCTGGAGAGGGCGATGAGGGTCTATGAGGCGCAGCGGGGCGGCAACTAAATTGCCCGATGAACCTGAGCACGAGGGGGGAGTACGATTGCTGAATGAGCGGGCTCTTTGAGGGCGATGTTTCTCTCTTCTGGATTTGGAGGAATGATCGCAAAGGGTGGTAAGGGAAGGAAACGTGGTGGTTGTTTTTTTGGCTTTTGATATCCTGGGTCTTTTTACTGGGGAGCAATTTGTTTGCATTGCATGGATCATGAAATGGATGGATGGATGGATGGATGGATTGGGCAACGGGCACAAGGGCATACTCTTTTGGCGGGCGTTTTATGGGTGGGATGAAATTGGTTTGGACATTTGATGCAAATTAGCAGGGCCAGCTACGGCTGTGGCTGATGTTTCTACAACTCTTAAAGAAAAAAAAATATTAAAACAATATCTTTTCCATTCTGTTCCTAGTGATGTTGTGCCATGGTTGCAAAGGCGATGGTGGTGTTGAATAGGCGGTCGTTGATCTGGCATCCGACCGGTTACACATAACCCCAACCCTGCACACTTGGACTCCAGTGTCCCGGCCCAGGACCATTCAACGTCCAAGCCATTTTAGCCGTGTATTTCAGAGAATAAAAACATCCAAGAGCTATGAACTGCTTCAGCGCTTGGTTGGTTTGACGTTCACCCCACGCTTTGGTCATCGCGTCGTCGCTCTATGGTGCTCAACCCCCCGCCAAGACTTGCCTCTCACCCACACGACATCACATCTCACAATACAACCTTCCCCCCGCGAGCCAAGACTGGGGGATATTCATCCAAGCTTTTCCTACCTGCAAGATTCATCACACTCAAAAAAGAAACACGATCTCTTAAATCCGAGCCGTGAGCGAACGAAAAAAAAATGCCTCGGATTTGGCTGTTGTGCGCATGTGATGGAAAGGTGGGTGAGGTTTTGAAGGTTCTACGACATGATATGATGATGCTGTAATACAGTGCAGTAGGGTGAGATCTGTGTGTGTGAGTGAGAGGGAGAGAGGGAGAGAGTGCGGGGTTTGTTGCCTTGCATATGCTGTGCGAGGGACCTGTGAGTTACTGGAGGACTGTGGCACAGGTGCAGGTAGATGCGTTGTGAGAGTGTGATGAGATGAGGCAGTGAGGTGATCGGGGCTAGCGGAGGGGCGTCGTACTTGCGAAGAGGGAGAGATCGGTTATGCGAGGTAGTTGGGGGCTGGATGGAAGTGGGGATTTGGTGCTTGGGGAGGGGATGGGGGTTAGCTTGGAGTCGGCTATTTAACTGCCTATAGGATCTCGACGTGGGAATCTAGGGGGGTAGCCAATGGGTGATCTAGTGTGAGACGGGTGGTGGTTGTACGGTTCGCTGAGTGTGATTACTTAATCAGTACGGAGTAGTGCCTCATGTAAGACTTATATCACATACGTTGAAAATACAGGCTACATAAGGGAGAGCGCTCGTAAGGAAGGGGGGATGGCTTCTTCAATCTGTAAGTGTGTCGTCCTGTACCTGCTGATGGGGGTGTAGGTCATGGCTGATAAATGTTCAATGATGTAAAATCAACGTACGGTGATGATGAAACCGATCAGTGAGAATGAAGGCTGATTTTCCATATCAGCACACTCTTGGCCTATGACCACATGGCCAGAAAGAGATCAGGCACATTCCTCTTGTGGTTCTCCCGGGTCAGGCCTGTGCCGAAACAGTCCAGCGCACTTGCGTTTCGGAGAATATGATCGATCCGGCAGAAACGTTGGGTCGCTCTTCCCTTTTGTGGCCTCAGAAGTCTTTCCTACTGCCGAGATCCTTCCCATTTAAGAGCTTACAAGTCACGAATTTCCAACAACCTGACACAATCCGAACTTGTCATGGTCTCACTTTGAAGTCGTCTGAAAATGTCATGATGACAGACCTCGATACTCAATCACTCCACCTGATCAGTATGCCCAGTCTGATGCCGTCTCTGGGCAATTCCTCCCAAATCCAGTTCATTTCGAGAGATCTCGCTCGCCGCGGCTTATTGCGGCCCACCGACTTGGCCATGACGTTGGGGAGCTGTGAGACTTATAGTCGGCATCCGATGGAACGGGGTTAAGATTGGCAGAATGCTCCAGAGCGGCAAGGCGGAAGCCGTCCAAAGTTGGCAAAGGGAGGAACCCTTCTAGGAAATGAGACAAGCAGACCTAGACCAGCTATCTACGAGAGGGGAAGTGAGTACACCAGCGCAAGGGGTAGGGTGATCATCCGGTGAGCCCAACGTACTCTATCTCATCATTGGTCTTGATCATGAACTCATCACACCCTCAGATTCAGAATGCAGCCTTGGCTATCTAGATCATGGCCTCCTGGCACCGCCAGCAAATCAAATGAGCGATAGTCTCGCCCCAGACTCACTACCCCTTTCCCAGCCTCGCGTTGGAAGCTGATGATTACAACACTTTTTTCTCTCCATCTAAGAAAGACGTCACGCTAAGGCTCACCGGAATGCTCGCCGCGGGATACGCAACCCGATCTGGGGCTTACAACGCTTGCTTCGGAGTCCTACCCGTGTACTCGGTTAACCTCCAGGAATGCCATGTCTCGCAACGCGCGAAGCTCCCTCTTTTTCCCAGTGTTCTCCCTCAGTCACGCGCAAGGAACACGGAAGGATAAGATGCGTTTTGCAGTAGCACGACTTTTCCGAGGTTGTTCTGCTTTCTTCGTTGATCTACACACACACACACACTGGGGGGAGCAAAAACGAAAGCTCTCTTGTACATTTCACGCCCCTAGAACATAATCTTACTGAACAACAGTCCCAGAGAAAGGGGCTAAAGATACCCACCAAAACGACAACGCAGAAATGATAATCAATCTTTACTGGATCACGCTTTTCGTCCTTCTTCCCATCACTGTTTTGCTCATGAGCAGGAGCCTCCTGGTCAAAGGAACCCGCCGTTTTCTCGCCAAAACCAAGAGACGCACATCAGACACGCCACCGCCATCACCAACAGATTCCATCACAGGGGAAGATGACCATGAGCGAGCTAAAGATAAGGAGGCGCGGGCGTTCCAGATCAAATTCCTCAAGGTGTATCTCTGTGCAATGGCTGCCGACTGGCTGCAGGGGCCGTACACTTACCCACTCTTCAGGACGGAGTTTGAGTTGCCAGAAAAGACGGTAGCGTCTCTTTACATGACCACGTTTATTGCGGCAGCCATTTCATCACTTTTTGTCGGTTTTCTGGCGGACAAATTTGGTCGGCGGAATGCCTGCCTGGCATTTTGCCTTATCCACTCGCTCTCCGCGCTGAGCGTGCTTTCGAGGGACTTGAGAGTGTTGTATGTGGGACAGGCGTTGGGTGGGTTGGGACTGGCGATGCTGTGGACGGTGTTTGAGAGCTGGATGGTGACGGAATGGAACACGAGGAAGTTGGGAGATGAGAGGCTGGGCACGATGTTTGGGACCATGACCAGGGCGAACTGCAGTGCTGCGGTGGTGGGTGGGTTGATTGGTGATTTGGCCGTGGAGGTGTCAAAGACGAGGAAGGGACCTTTTATTGTTGGCGTGGTAAGTGCTTGGATCATTTGTTGGTGTCGGTTAGAGGCACAGCTGACAACAAGGCGCAGGTCATTGAAGCTGTTGCAGTAGTTATGCTTCTCTGCTGCTGGGTAAGACATCTCCACACGAGTCCCAGAGTACTAAACTGACAGGTCTTCTAGAACGAGAACTATGGCCAACCAAAAGACTCGAAGGAGAAGCGCAAGAGTCCTCGAGAGACGCTCAAACAGCTTGGAGGTAAGTGTCTAGGACGTCTACGACACTTTGTGGTCGCTAACCGAAATAAAGACATCAAAATCTGGGCCCTGAGCTTCATCAGCTGCTGCTGGGAAGGCACCAACTTCATCGTCCTCTTCTTCTGGCCCGGTATCATACAAGATGCCCACAGACGCGTCCACGGCCCTGACGCCGAGGACGTGCCCTATGGTCCTATCTTCGCAGCCTTCATGCTGGCCATGATCCTGGGCGCCCTTCTCTTCAGCGCCATCATGAAGAGAAAGAAGACACGTCTTGCGCTACCCAGGGATCTTATTGCAGCGAGGCGCAAGACCTCATGGTTGAAGAAAGCCTTTACCAACCCCCACAACCTGATGGGCATCGTCATCTTGATTGGTGGCGCTTGCTTGCTGCAGTCGGCGTATGTCCCGATTGAGATTCTTGTCTTTGGCGGTTGTATGGTCTTTGAGTTTTGCAACGGAATTTATGTCCCCTGCGTGGCGTACCATCGGGGCATCATTGTCAACGAGGGCAACAGAGCGGGTCTGTACGGGCTGATGAAGTTGCCTCATTTTCTGTTTGTTATTATTGCGCTTGCCACCGCAGTTGAAGGTATTACCACCACCACCACCATTGAGATCTTTCCCTTACGCACCCTGAAACAATGCTAACATTCGGGGTCAGATCCTCGCCACCGGCAGACGGTCTTCCTCGCCTGCTTTTCAACCCTGGTTGCCGCTTCCCTAGCCAGCATCGTCGGGTTGAGAGGCTCAGCGCCAGAAGAGAAGAAGCCCGAGATGGACCTCGAGCAGCTGATGGAGATGAGCGACGGCGACAGCTTCCGCGAGAAGATGCTCACGCCGTCTACCTTGGCATCAGCCTCGACGCCAACGCTCTCGAACATGAGGCCTACCACTGCTCATGAGATTATCATGGACAAGTAGGTTCCCGAGCTCCCGTTCTGCGATATGGGCCGGTTAAGTATGAAGAGGGGAACAGACTCGCGGCTTATAACCCTGATTACTTCAACATGCAAGATAACAACCAAACAACGAACGAGGACTGTGTGCGACTAAGAACAGAGGAGAGGAGGAAGGGGGAAATAAGTAACAAATATGAAAGGATCAACATGACATCAAGCAAGCAGATAACCGAATGATAATACACATCTGTACTTTTTTCTGTATACTAGTGGATACACCATATCTTAGGTCCCTAAACAGCAGATTTTATCACTTTAGCTTAGCCACACTTTCGACGATAAACCTGCCGTTGTAGACAAAAACAGCCTCTGTCATTAAAACACAAAAAAGCAATCTACCCTGGTATCCTTGTGAAATTTTACTTCTTGAACGCCTTCTTCTTCCCCTGCTGCTTATCCCCCTCGGCAATCTCCTCCTCCTCATCCTCCCACTCGCCGTCCTCCTCCATCTTGGAGTTCACCTGCTCCTCGGCATCGCCCGCCAGCCCCTCGCTGTCGAACCCCTTGTCGTCATCATAGCCATAATCATACATGTCGCTATCGTAATCCTCCATATCCTCATCTTCATCTTCCTCTTCCTCCTGCCCCTTCTTACCCTGCTGTTTATTCGCCGCCTTGGCCGCCTTCTTGCGCTCGACGTTGGCCTTTTGCTCCTTCTTGCGCTGTTCCTTGTCCTTTCTCCTCTGCTCCCACTTCTTCTCGAGCTCTCTGACCTCCTCCTTGGTCTTGTGGACGTACTCGTGCCACATCACCTTGCCTGAGCAGAGCCCCTCTTCGACCTTTGTCATTCTCAGCTTCATCCTCGGGCCGAGCTCGACAAGCTTGACGGCGCGGCGCTCGACGTTGTCTCTGTGCCCGCCGCCGCCGCCGTCGTCGTTCTCGTCGTCGCTGTTGTCTTCTTGTTGTTGTCTTGCTGGCTTGTTTGAGCTCTGGACTTTTCTGGCAGAGGTTTCGAGGATTTCAACTTCGGCGTCGGTTTCGTACTCGCTGCCCGAGGTGTTGTCTGTTTCGAACCCTGCGCCGTTGTCGCCGCCGATCATGAACTCGGAAATGTCTTTTAGCTTGCCGAGGTTGGGCAGTTGGCCCTTCTTCGACTTGGAGGATTTGAGGAGTTTTTCGGCGGCGTTTAACCTCCGGAGGGGCTTGGACAGACCGACGGGTTTTGTGGTGATGGCGTAGTGGCGGAAGTTGACGATGAAGATGCCGTCATTTTCGGGATCCTGCTCGCGATTGAGCAGAAGGACGCGGCGGATAGATTTAAGGGGGGTTCGTTGGGGGTTGATTGGGGGGAAGAGTGACTGGAAGGCGGTGGTTGCGAGGGACTCGAGATGGCGGGGGACTTTGGAGGTATGATCGGAGTTGGGGTTGGTGAAGTTGTTCATTACGAGGAGTGGCGGGGTGATGTACTCCTTGCCACCTCCCTTGGGGTGTCTCTGGGCTCTTCGTACGTCTTTTGTGAGGGAGTACTTCTCGACTCTGAAGTGGAAAGTAGGCCCGCGGGGGGTGATGGCCAGGCGCATGTTGGTGTTGCCGGACTCGGAGCGGGAGAAGAGGAGGAGATGGGTGACACCGAGGGGACCGCACATGGTGACATAGTCGCGTAACCTGTTCGCCTTGCGCTCCTTGAGACGAGAGGCTGTTCCTGGTTCCATCACGCGGCGGACGTCGGTGGCCAATTGACTGATAGTGGTTCCTACTTCGCCGGCACCCATGCGGATGACCATGCTTTTCGGGTCTTTGGAGTTGATGTGGCCATTGATAGCGGTAGGGGTGGCTGGATTGTGAGCCCCCAGGTGGGTTCTTCTCTTGGAGCGTTTCTTGGCCATTGCGGTGGTGGTTGATGGGTTTCTCTGTGTATGTTCGGGGAGGAAGCTTTCAACTTGCTGCAGCAACCAATTGATGCGCCAGAGCTTTGGCGGCGCGCAGAGAAAATTTCGGTGGGGCCTTGCTTATCGCGTGTCCCACCCGCCGATAAGCCCGGAATTTTGGAAGATGCGCTGCAGTTCGACAGCTTCTGGAAACTCTAATTCACCGGACACACAACCTTTGAGCGACAAACCGCCAAATATACCGTCAAAATGTCGTCAATCAAGCGTAGGAAGATCTCCAACGACCCTTCCACGGCCAAAACGAAGAAAGCCGAAGCCCCCAAGCCCAAGATGAAGTCCGCGCCAGAACCGAGAATCGAGGATCCAGTATCTGAGGCTTCCGATGCCGAAGAGTCGGCCACGCTGGACAACGACAACGGGGATGCTGCGCCAAAGACTTTCAAGGACCTCGTACGTTTGAGTCATTGGCCTGTTTATGTTGTGTCAACTTGCTAATTTGGAGCGCAGGGCGTCGTCGACTCTCTTTGCGAAGCATGCCACCGCCTCGGATACAAGCGACCTAGCTCGATTCAGGAGCAGGCCATTCCCCTTGCGCTTCAAGATCGCGACATAATCGGTATCGCCGAGACGGGTTCCGGAAAGACAGCTGCTTTCGCTCTCCCAATTCTCCAAGCGCTGCTCGACAAGCCCCAGCCCTTGTTCGCGCTCGTGCTTGCGCCAACAAGAGAACTTGCCGCCCAGATCGCCCAGTCCTTCGAAGCTCTCGGTTCCCTAATCAACCTTCGCTGCGCCCTCCTCCTGGGTGGTCTTGACATGGTACAACAGGCTATTGCACTCGGAAAGAAGCCTCACGTCGTTGTCGCAACCCCCGGTAGACTTCTCGACCACTTGGAAAAGACCAAGGGATTCAGCTTGCGCAACCTCCGCTACTGCGTCATGGACGAAGCTGACCGTCTTCTTGACATGGACTTTGGTCCTATCCTTGAGAAGATCCTCAAGTTCCTCCCCCGCGAGCGCCGTACTTTCCTTTTCTCCGCCACCATGTCCAGCAAAATCGAGTCCCTTCAGCGCGCCTCTCTTCGCGACCCCCTCAAGGTCAATGTCTCTACCTCGAAATACCAGACCGTCTCGACGCTTGTCTCCAACTTCCTCTTCATTCCTCACATGCACAAGGATACCTACTTCATCTATCTTTGCAACGAGTTTGCCGGCAAGACGATGATTGTATTCACCCGCACTGTTCTCGAAACGCAGAGGATCGCCATTTTGCTGCGCACCCTCGGCATGGGCGCCATCCCTCTTCATGGTGGTCTCTCTCAGTCAGCCCGTCTCGGCGCGCTCAGCAAATTCCGCGCTGGAACAAGGAATATTCTGGTGGCTACTGATGTTGCGGCTCGTGGTTTGGATATCCCCAACGTGGACTGTGTCATCAACTATGATTTGCCTCAGGACTCCAAGACGTATATCCATCGTGTTGGCCGTACCGCCCGCGCTGGAAAGTCGGGTCATGCCCTGAGCATTGTCACACAATAGTAAGCTTCTGCCTCCTTTTTCCAGCTATCCTGGACATGAGATCTAACAATGAAGCAGCGACCTTGAAATCTGGACCCGCATTGAGGCTGCCCTGGGCACCAAGCTCAACGAGTACAAGTACGAGAAGGACGAGGTGATGGTGTTCAAGCCCCGTGTCGAGGAGGCCCAGCGGCACGCCAGGAATGAGATGAAGGCCCTGATTGACGACCGTGGAAAGAAGGGGTCGGTGCTGAAGGGGAGAGGGAAGAAGAGGGGTGCTCCCGGGTCTGGGAGGGATAATATGGATGCCGAGGAGGGTTAAGTGGCAAGAGCAGGTCATCTTTTTTGTGTTTTTGGCATGGTTGGAGTTTTTAAAAATGGTTTGCGATTTCTTTGGGTAGGAGGATGGAAAAGCTATGTAAACCGGGGTGAGCGCCGGAGTGGGTATATACCATTTGTTTGAGTTTTACGTGTAATGAGGGCGCTCTGATGTTTGAGCATCCGGGAGTACAGAATCTGGATTGAGGTTTGACCTTTTACCACATTGACCAGCGAGTGCCCTTCTTCACCATCCTCTCCTTCCTACCAAGACCAGCAAAGCGATACTGTTATCCTCACAACATGCCTCCATGTCACGTCCGCATTCCACCTAAGCCTGTCCCTCCTCCAACACCCTCGTCCAATCCCACTTCCTCCACCTCTTCCCGAACCCCTCGACCCTCTCATCCCCCCTACTCCACCTCCCCTGCCTCTTGATCACATCCGGCTCCGCATCGAGCATCCCCCCAATAATCTCCCTCGCAAACCCGTCGCCCCTAGGCCACCGCCCGCTGTCCTCCACCACATGCCCCAACCCCCCATCCAGCCCGAACCACACGTGGAAGTACGGCATCTCCTTGGCAATGCTCTTCCGGAACGCCATCCTCCCAAACCCGGGCTCCTTTGACTTTTTGAGAGTGTCGATGACTTTTTTATGCTGCGACCACTCCTCATCAGCAGACATCATCGCCTCCCTGAAGAACGCCGGGGCAGTATCCCCGAGATCATAAGGGATCGGGACGGCAACCATGGCCGCGTGAAGCCTGCGCTGGGGTGCAGCCGCGTTTTCGTAAAAGATCACTTCCCGTCCTTGGTCGTGGTACAACCGGGTGAGGGACTTCATAAAGTTCCTAATTTCTTCCCACTCGTCGTCGTCGCATTCGAGGAGATTCGTCCGGTGAGACAGGGGGACGATTACCGCCCCCCCTTCGGCGCCGGTGATTTCCGGAAAGGGGGGCAGGGTGAGGTACGTCCTTGTGGCGAGGGAGATGACCGGTGCCAAGGGGAGGTTTCCCGGGGGAGCTTTGTCCTCGTGGTAGCAGAGCGGACAGTTGTCCAGGATCCGATTCAGTTTCTTGTATTCCGTCACCGCGATGTTTTTGAGGGAGGAATCCGTCCTGTGAACCCGCTTGGCGAGCTTCTCGGCGTTTTCGTCGAGGTATTCGAGGTCGTTGTCGAATTTTCCGTCCTTGGCGATCCGCTCGGCGAGGCGCATGCCTTCGCCGCCGGCTTGTCCTCTTGTGCGCCGCTCTTCGCGGACCATGTCGTCGAGGGACATCTCGTCGTTTTCGACGACGGTGCCGCGCTCGAGGCCGCGCTTGTTGGTTACTTGTTTGACTTCGCCTCTGGAGCCGCCGGCTAAGAGACGGGAGTGGGAGGCGTCAAGGACGATGGCGTTGCTGGTTGCTTGACCGGATTGAAAGGCGGCCATGGCGGCGTTGTATTCGGCTTCGAGCTTGGGAACGTCGGGGGAACTGCGGAGTTTGGCCTTCATGAGCTGGGCGCGCATCCGGTTGAGGGCGGATTGATCCATTGGAGGGGCAGGGGCGATCTTGTCCTCAATAGACACGCCTTGTTCAAGACTGGATGAGCTTCCTTGGAAGCTAGGTAGCGTTGGAGGTGGTGAGGCCTTCTTTTGGCTGGCGATTCTTTCGGCATAGAGCTCGCCAGTGGGCTTCTCCTTGCCAACGTAGCCACTCCCGTAGACCCTTCGCCTGTCGACCTCGATCTTCTCTTCTCGCGCATCGTCAAAGTCTCGAAGACTGCCGAACCGTTCAATAGCAACCTCATCCACTGATCGTCCGGTTTCCTCCGCGATGGTGTAGACGGCCTTGAGTTTTGTCATCCGCCACTGTGACCCATCGTCGCCAAATGTGTACTTGACCTCCTGCGGCTTTTCTGTTTGCCGCTCCCCTTCTCTCGGCTGGTCGCTCGTTTCCGCCAGCCCCCTATTCAGTTCCCGATGGTGCATCACCCGCTTTGGCTCCTCCCTTACCGGTGAGGGACTCTTCCTCTTGTTTCCCCGTTGAACATAATCTATATCCAGCGCAGATGGCGCCGTCATCCAAGAGTCTCGAACCAGCGACGATTTCGTTTCATTTGGTGCCAGCTCCTCGTCAGGCAACGGGAGGTCTTCTTTCGGGTCGGATTCCTTCAAATCTTTCATGTCCTTTCCGCTGCGCCTGCTGTGCCTATCCCTATCCATTTCTCTGTCTCTGTCGCGGTCACGTTCCCTGTCGTCATCTTTATGTCGGTGCCTATGCCGCCTTGACTCGTCGTCCTCGTCACGGCGCGAGCGCTTGTGCCTGTGACTCTCATCGTCATTATCATCGCGCCGTCTTCTCCGGTCGCGATCTCGGTCCTTATCCCTTTCGCGATCCCTGTCCCTTTCTCTGTGGCTCTCTCTGTCGCGCTCCGCTGACCTGTCTCGTCTGTGGTGATGTCTGTGTTTCCTCTCTCTTCTCTCCTCCTTTTCCTTCTGGCGTTGGCGCTCAGCCTTTTCTGCGGCGAGTGACTTTTCAAAGTCTTCGAGGCTGTCCATTCTCCCTGGTGTCAGTTAAAAGTTTGGGGACTAGAATTGCAGAGAGAAACGAAAGACGCGACGACGACACATTAGAAATTTAGAGCCCGGCCAGTGACGTCGAGTTGCTGGAGCTCCATTGAATGTGCACCGTGCGCTGTGCTAGCTGTGGATAGCGCCGATTCTTAGCGGGTCTCCATGCGGATCGCAACGGCGCACAGGCCACAGGGTTGGGGTTCCCCACTGTTGCCAGGACTTCAACCTCAATGGCATCCTCCCGTGCCTCCCCATTTCCAACACTTTTGTTCCGGAAGGTGGGTGCGGTTGAAGAACCCGAAAGTCGGGGACACTCGCTTGAAGGTGCTCAGTGACAATTCATCTCATCCAATCATTCTGGAGTCGAAGAACGATTTGTGCCTGCCCCCGATGCCACAACTCAAGACAGCTTCGAAGCTCAGAGTGGCTGAGCAACGGGAAGTAACCCTTCCGTTCGGCAGAGCCCCTCAACACCCCCGATCTGACGTTGCCGCCCGCCCTCAAGGCCCTGTGAGTATCCGAAGTCGATTCCATACCTGACAGGAACAGGAAGTCTTCGGTCGGGTCTGCTCTCAACGCAGGAACAGCAACATAGGGTTACTTTCCAGGCCAGACAATGGCCTTCTTTGTGCAAAGACCCATGGAGTCCATGTGGCTTTGTGCCCAACAATGAATGGTTTCCAAAAAAAGATCCTCTCGTTTTTGTTTCCACGTTTCGGAGTTTTGAGGTGATATGTCACGGGACAGATGATGGAGTTCATTGTTCTTCCCCGCACTGTCTTCTCTTTGTTACTGTTGGCATGTCTAGAATCCAGCTTCA
Organism: Triangularia verruculosa; assembly: GCA_033296885.1. NCBI lineage: Eukaryota > Fungi > Ascomycota > Sordariomycetes > Sordariales > Podosporaceae > Triangularia > Triangularia verruculosa. The sequence continues at coordinate 34,272 of MU863981.1, read as the reverse complement.
GGATCGAGACTTTCTTGAGTGATCTTGTCTCCAATTGTGTGGCGCAGTTCCCTCACACTGCGGTCGGTTCACTGACTGGGCCAAAGGCACCCCTTTGAACTCGGTTGCTTCCGAGCCCGCCTCTGCCAGGCCTCTCTCATCCAATCTCTCAGCCTCCTCCTCCAACCCAAGTTTTCGGGATTTGGTGCTACCGGTGTCTTGTGCCCTTTTCGCCGGTGCCGCTTGCTGGTCGCCAAATCTGCCGACCTTGTGATCTACCTAAATAGGTTGCATACCATGTCCAAGTTTGCTAATCCTGTTAGTGTATTATTGCCTTTGGTTTAATGTTATCCTGCAGCATATTATCAAGTGCCGAATATAGAAGATGAAGATTGTGTGCATTTTACTCGGATCCAATATTGCGAGTGAGCGGCAGAGTGGGTTGCAACCTATCCAGGTGTTAGTCTTGACTATCTTCAGCTGATGTTAATCTTCGGCTCTCATAAACATTGTCGGTTATTTTTGACTTGCGCAAGTTTGAGGTCTAATCTCCTCCAAAGTCGCACGCGTTTATTCAGGGTAACTAGTTTTTGGTTTCGGCGCTCATTCTAATCATAGCACCAGGTGTTGAGGTAGCCAGCGATAAGCGCCGGCAAGAGCTGCAATGGTGGAGTGTGGTGTATGTCAGTCAGCGGCGGGCCGAGGAGACCATTTCACCACACCACACCACACCAGACAAGCAGGCATAGAACAGACCAAAAACGGTTTTTTTCGGACTAGAATAGTGGTGAGAGTTAGGGAAGGGTATGTAGGCTGACACGTTGATCAAGCTGTGCCACAAATCCACGCGTGTGGGATTGCGTCACCGTGGTTACACGGATTTATTTTGACGTGACTCTTCACATCATTGGGCATGATGATGACAGTGATGGTGAGACCAGAAAACTGAGGGCAGAGGATGGGAAATCGTAAATGTATTGACACCAAATGAGAAAGAAGTTTTCTCGATAGTAAAGATTGCCAGAGAAGAGAAGCCAAAGGTCCAGAACGCCGACTTGCCCGTCATTTCCGTCCAAGTCATTATTAACCTTGTACACAAAAGAAAACCAACCCAGGGTATAAGCTAACCTTACTTTCCATATCCTTCCATATTCGACACCATTTTTGTGAGTTTGATCATAGCTCGATACGTCAATATCCATATCGTTGCCCAAGTTGTCCATGCCCGTACTGTGCCTGTGGCTGCTGTTGACCTGGCTGAAGCGGTGATGGAACCTTGGCATAGTCAGCTGGGTTGTAGGCAGCGTATGGAGATTTCTGCATCGAGTCGTGCTTCTTTTGGTGCTCCTCGTTCGTCTCCTGATGGGGCGCAAGTTGTCCCGGATATCCCTTGAGATCTGGGTTGGGGGAGGTAATGCTCGACTGATAAGAGGTAGGACGTGAGCCTGCATTCGACCACTGACCCTGCTGTGAGTGCGGACTTCCATGACCAGGACGGTTTGGATCAACTAATGATTCCCGGTTAGCTGAATTCGGTGTGCCCTGCGGTGTGGGCAAGGGCGAGTTGGATTTCGGAGTGCGCTGACCATTGGCAAACACAAAGTCTCCCGGCATCTCGACGGCGAAGTTGTTGTTGTTCGGTTGCGCCTCCACGCCTGACAGTTCTTGTGGTCCACTATCATACTGGACTTGTCCGTACTGAGGAGGCTGCTGGTGCTGTTGCGCTGCGTAAATTTGCTGCTGAAGACCGCCAGGCCCGTGTTGAGAGCCTGCAGTTCCCGGCCTTCCATATGGGTGATGTACAGACGCGACTCTGGGAATTTGATATGGCATACGTGGTGAATGCATCTGCGGCGGAGTGCTGCCGCCATTGATGGACGGCGAGTAATGGAGGCTGGAAGGAGACGGCAATGGGGATCTGACGGTGTTGCGTCTGTCGGCTGGGTTGACCGTCTTCAACTTCCCGTCCTCAATCATGGCTGAGAGCACACCAGCATCCAGCAGCTCGGCCTTCTTGATCATCCTCTGCACCATTTCGGCAGAAGCCTTCTTCATCTGAGATTTGACGTAGCTGACCATGGTAACATTGCACTTGATCTCGATATCCTCGCGAAGGTACAGCCCCTCCGAAGGCACGCCCAAGGCCTTGAGGCCAATCTCAGGTACTTCAGGAGGCTCGACACCAGGCTGATTACCGGCAATGCGATAGGTGCTCCGCATGTCAATATTCATAGGCGCATAGACGTGCGTTTGAAGTCCCCAGGGCATGTCGTGAAAGCAGCCGTTGAACTTAATAGTGGAAGACCCCATCTTGCCGATTCCAGGCACGAGCTGAAGGCGTTCCGTGATCTCATACCAGGTTGAGTAGTACTCGTCAGTCTGGGCATTCTGAGGAGCGGCGATGGGCTTGTGGTCGATAACCAGCGGATTGAGCGTGATGACTTCAGAGTGTGAGTGAAGGATATCGATGGCCAGTTGGCGGGGAATGAAACCCGGGATGGGCGTGATCACGGTGAAGGTTTCCTTCCTCCGCAGCATCGTGAATGAGTTGGGTCCGACTCTTGTTGCTAATCGATTGAATTAACTTGTTAGATGTAGGATTCGCGACGTGATGCGAGCGATTGCCTGTGATTAGTTTGGGAGATGTAGAGTGGAAAACTAGAATAAAGCACTCGATTTTTAGATATGGGATATGAGTGCTAAAAATGGTACAACAAAGAGCTGCGCACCTGCGGTAGTATCAAGGAGGAGAGAGGCATGGGAGACTGGTGGATCGGAGGGGGCCTGGGGTTTATTGAACAAGCGGCTGGGCTTTGGCCGTCCGTCGCCTGTGAGTGGTTCAAGCTGCAGGACGGTTGGTCGCTCCCTGCTGGGCAGAGGGACCGGGGCACCTGCTCAGCCCAAAGAGGCCGGGCCCAAAGCCAGTCAGTCGTCTGAATCCCCCGCCAAGGATCGAGGTCAATCATCTGGGACACGGAGACCCTTTGTCCCGCGAGCGCGATGACGTGAGACCGACGGCCGCGCCCCGTGTACTTCACTACTTAGTTGAGTAGCTTTCCATGTTGGCTCCTACCACTGCCCCTTCTCCGCATTCCTCAACTTCGGATGGACGGTAATGAAGTAATGAAACATTGAAAAAGAGTTCAGTCATTTTATCGTAAGCCGAGAGCCGGCAACTTGAGACAAGCTGCCCGTTGAGAGTCCAGAGCAATGTTTGCCATGTGCGAGGAAAACCTGCACTGTTGGAAATGCCTGGGTCACCGATTGTTGGGAGACGTGTCGCCAGCGCTTTCGCCAACACGAATATCGCTCAGGCTGACGGTGAGCATGTGCCCTGTTGGTGATGTGTGAAGATAATGGATGATAATACTCCTGCCTTTTGATAGGTCCCAGGTTTCTGTTCCGGAGATGGGCATCGAGCGCCGTTTGACATTTCGCTGCATCCTTGTTGGGCTGGAGGCTAAATAACAGTGGGGCGCACAGTGTTTCTAGCGACATGGTGGGAGCTTTCCTAACTTTGCCCCACCATTAGGAACCCCGCCGTCGATTTGATTCTGTCACTGGTCTCGTAACGTTTCCGTCAGCTGGACATTTTCTTCGACAGCCCAACCAACCGGACAAAACAATGGCATCTACATCCCCAGACCAGGCGCAAACGCCAGAGACCAAGCCGCCCGTCGCCATTGTGGTGATTGGCATGGCAGGTACGTGATACGCATGCATCGCTTCTCTTCTATCACCCGCTGACACAGGTTGACAGGCTCTGGCAAGACGACCTTCATGCAGAGAATCAATGCCTACCTCCACGAGAAGAAGCAACCACCGTACGTTATGAACCTCGATCCAGCCATCACCCACTCCCCATTCCAGGCCAACATCGATATCCGTGATTCGGTCAACTACAAGAAGGTGATGGAAGAGTATAAGCTTGGCCCAAATGGAGGAATCATGACGTCTCTGAATCTCTTCGCCACGAAGGTTGACCAAGTCATGGGTATTCTCGAGAAACGTGCCGCGCTAAACCCCGAAAACCCTGCGCAAAAGCCTATCGACAAGATTCTTGTTGACACGCCTGGCCAAATCGAAGTCTTCGTCTGGTCAGCTTCGGGTACAATTTTGCTGGAGTCGCTGGCTTCTTCTTTCCCGACAGTCATCGCATACGTAATCGACACGCCGCGCACAAGCTCGACATCGACATTTATGAGCAACATGCTCTACGCATGCAGTATTCTCTACAAGATGAAGCTCCCCATGATCCTGGTGTTCAACAAGGCCGACGCGAAGGATCCATCCTTTGCCAAGGAGTGGATGACCGATTACGAGGCGTTCCAGAATGCTCTTGCCGAGGATGAAAACAGGAATGCCTTCGGCGGTGTGGAAGGAGGGGACGGTGCTGGAAGCGGATATATGGGCGGTCTCATCAACAGCATGAGCCTCATGCTTGAAGAGTTCTACTCTCATCTCAGCGTTGTCGGCGTCAGCTCCCTCCTGGGCACTGGCATTGATGAGTTTTTTGAGGCTGTTGCGGAGAAGGCGGAGGAGTTCAAGAGGGACTACCAACCAGAACTTGACCGAAGACGCGAAGAGCGCGAGAAGAATAAGGAGAAGCAGCGTGAGAAGCAACTCGCCAAGATGATGACGGACCTGAAAATGGGAGACTCGTCCATGTCCAAGGCGGTGGCAGATCTCAAGGCTGGCGATGAAGACGAAAAGGAGGCCCCAACACTGAGCTCTGATGAGGATGAGGACGATATTGACATGGATGAGGATGACCGAGAAGGGCTACAAGCCAGGTATCAAGCCGCCATGGAGGCAGACTCTTTGGAGACGGATGCAAGCTTTGCGAAGTATATTCACTCGCAGCGCTAAGCGCCTATGCACATATTGAATTGAACATACTGGCAACAGCGAGGATTTAGAGGGAAGAAAGGGTATATTTAGCATTGACTCGGCGTTTAGATATGATACCAGGGTGTTTTTGGTAGGCAAAAAAGACAAAATAAGTTTATGACCATTATGATGATGTCTCTGCCCATCTCCAATGTATCCCCAACGCCATGATGAATAAAATGCTTCTTCTTGCCGCCCCAGCCATGTCTCTTGCCTCGGACGTTTTTCGTCTGGTGCTGTCTGTCAGCGGCAAAGCCGATCGCCGATTTCCCGTGTATGGTTATTTCTCTTCGCCTAACTCAACAATCGATCACCGAGCCTCGAACTGGACCATTCTGCACGCCGAATATGTTAGTCTCTAAAACTCTCTCGAAAACTCTTGCGACAGCATGTGGACAAACCTCTTGGTCCGCTCCTTGTAGAGCACACGGGCACCACACTTCTGGCAGCGGATAGGCGCGCCCTTCTCAAGAGGGACGCGGACGGCGCAGTCGCCGCAGCGGTAGATCATGGCACCGGAGCCGGCAGTGGCATCGTCGCGCTGGGAGAAGGCGCCGGAAGGAGCTTCGTAGTCTTGGCCGGACATTTTCTCTTCTGAATTGAGGGCCAGTGTCTGATTTACTCTTGGTGTTTGTTGTTTGGCTGCAATTGCCCGGTGCGATAGCTCGGGATGTGGGTTGTTCGTGGATGGATTGATGGGCGATAGCGAATGGATGAATGGAGTGGAGGGGCGCTTTCAAAGGTCGGCGATGAACTTGCGACCGACAGATGGGAAAGGCAGGCAGAAAAAAAGGCGGAAGCAGGCGGCAAAACTCTGGCGGTGTGGGTCATGGTGAATCAGCAGGGATCACGTGGTAGCTGGAGTGGAGCCAAAATGATTGACAGGGGCCCGTTCCCGGCAGGCAAGGAGACCCTAGAAAAGGCCGGGAGACACGACCGGGAATTGAGATCCGGGGAAGCTCTGTCAAAGGTTCCCACTTCCAAGCAGTTTTACTTCCTGTAACTCCAACCACGTTCATAAATACTAGCCGACTTCCTGTATATTTTTGTATTAATCATCACTTGATACCCATATCCCATCCACCACCAAAGTTGTTTTCGAGTCTATCTCTTACTGTACTTGGACAACAAAATTACCACCGGAGATAACAACCATGCCACCCAAAGACGAACCCTCAAGCTCACCAGCCCCAACACCACCATCCCAACCCCTCCCCGACGCATCCACCTTCGACACATCCTCCCCATCCCACGACAACAGCTCCTGTCCCTTCTGCCACATAACCACAATCTACCCCCCATACCCCCCCTCCTCCCCACCACCACCGCCCGCCTTCTCCCCCTCCCTAACCTCCCCCAACCCATCCACCTTCCTCATCCTCTCCACGCCCCTCCTAATCGCCTTCCTCGACATAATGCCCCTATCCCCAGGCCACCTCCTCCTCTGCCCGCGCTCCCACCGCCCAAAACTCACCGACGTCACCCCGGCCGAATCAGCCGAGCTCGGCAAGTACCTAAGGATCTTGTCAACAGCTGTGTCGAGAGCAACAGGGATAACGGACTGGAACGTGGTGCAAAACAACGGGGCGGCGGCGGCGCAGGTCGTGCCGCACTGCCATTTCCACATCATACCCCGGCCGGAGCTGCGGGACAAGAGGAACGAGAGGTTCACGAGCACCATGTTTGGGCGGGGACAGAGGGACGAGTTGGATGATGAGGAGGGGGAGAAGCTGGCGGGGGAGATTAGGGAGAAGGTCAGGGAGGTGGTGCTGGAGGATGAGGAGAGGGAGAAGGGGGCGAAGCTTTAGGTGTGATGAGTGATGGGTGTATTGCAGGCACAGTGGGGAACGAGGTAGTAGTGATCGGGCTTTTGGGAAGGGGGAGGGGGGGTATACTGATTATGGATGATGTGTGAGGGTCGTTGAATATTCCCGGCTGTTGCGTGGACGGGCAAACATAGCATGTTTTGAAGACTGAGTGCTCAAGTTCAAAAGGGAAAGAGAAGTGGAAGTCGCGTTGCGTTGAGATACCCCTTTATTTTTCTCGTATTCGGCCTTTGAGTTTGTATTTATCAGACCGCATTGTCGGTGGGATCGTATTTATACACCATCTAGCTCGACGGTAAAGCCCCCGCTGCGGCATGAACACCCGAGACACCGTGACAACTTAATCGCGGAACGTGGTGGTGGTGGAAGCAGGCATTGTAAGAAATAATTAGACTTTCCATACCACACAAACACAACTGCCAAGTCACTATTACCAAAAAAGCTTTACATCGATAGCTTGCGGAATCATCAATACACCGTAGATTCGTCCATCGTCTATATGTGACGGTACCCAAGTGTATCCTCGGTAAGTCCCGATGGCCACTTGGGACTACGCTACAAGAGAGCCCTTCCGGTAACTAAATCACCCATACCAACTAGCTTCTTGTTGCGACCTTTACTCATCATCCCCGAAGAAAACCTTGACAGGCAGCCAGTCATCCCCGCAGACCTTGAACCGGTCCGGGATGGCATCAATCTTCTTGACCTCCTCCTCCGTCAGCTCCCAGTCATCGAGGTCAAAGTTGGCCTTGATTCTCGACTCGGTGACGCTCTTGGGGAGTACACTCCAGCCCTTCTGGACTCCCCACGCAAGCAGCACCTGCTGAGGCGTCCGCCCCTTGCCCTCAGCAATCGACTTGATCGTGTCGTTAGTATACAACGGCGAGTCGCTGCTCCCAAGAGGGGAGTACCCCGAAGAATGAATCCCCTTGGAGGTGTTGTACGCCACCAACTTTGGCGAAGGATTCCCCGGGTGCAGCTCAATCTGGTTGACTGCCGGGACGATCTAATTTTCCTTTTATCAGCACCCATCCTTCGTCAAACCGACCACAGCGCAGACTTACCTTGCAGGATGGATCATTAAGCAGCCTCTCCAAGTTCTTAATCGCAAAATTGCTCACCCCAATCGCCCTCACCTTCCCCATTTCCGTCAACTTCTGCATCTCCCTCCACGTATCAACAAAATCCCAATCCTGATACACCTCCCCCTTCCCCCCATTCGCCCCCTCCTTCTCCGGATCAAGACTGGCCGGCCAGTGCACCAGGAACAAATCAAGATACTCCACCCCCAAGTTCTCCAGGCTCTTCTCCAGCCCTTCCTTCACCCGCTTATGCCACGGATTGTCCAGCTTGGTCGTCAGCCAAATCTCTTCCCTCGGAACCCCGCTGGCCCGGATCCCCTCCCCGACTTCCTTCTCGTTGCGGTACCCAAACGCAGTGTCGATGTGCCTGTACCCGTTCCGCAGCGCGGCTTCCACAGCCTTGCCCACCTCACCGGGGCCAGACTGCCATGTGCCCAGGCCGACCGCCGGGATGGACAGCCCCGGGACGTTGAGGGGGTAGGACTTGGCGGTTTTCTTGGTGGTGGGAGCCATGGTGGTGGTTGCTAGTGAACGGTGCAGTGGTGTTGTTGCTGAGGCAAAGTGGTTGCTACTAATCGGCAATGACAGAAGTGGACGACGCAAACTCGTGAACGCTTGTTTGGGAATTGATCGTAACGCAGAAAGCATAGTACAGCCTCAAAGATAGCAATTCTTCTTCAAGGCGGGGGGGGAGGCGGGGGAAGAGGGGAAACACCCTGGCTTTATGTCAGAGCAGTAGTGTAGATCAGCTTCGAATGGCTTCCACCTCCCCATTTTCCCACCAGTGCCCTCACCTTATGACGTTATCATATCCCCGCGCGGGATGGATGAGGGGCTCAATTGTCTCCGCTAGTGTAGCTCAAGCTCCAATGTTGTGACAATCTGGTGGGGTAGCTTACACCACCTTGCATGTTGAGCTGTCTGTGAGGGGCATCATTGGCTTCTGTTCAGAAAAAAGGAGGCATCACGGGCCGACATTGCGGTCGTACAATACGAGAGGTGGTGGAGATATAGATAGCTCTAGTATGGTCTTTTGCATTGTGGAAATTCGACCTGCTTCAGTACAACGAAGACACTGGGGACTCGGAAGCAAACATGCTCTCAAATCCAAGACCACTGTTCTTGCAGGTACCCGATTCGAAGCATCCAAGGGGCAAAAGACGAGCCAATCTTCGACAAGAGCCGCAATATCAATTCGCTGATCAAATTCCAATGACAGTCCAAAATTAAACCTGTCTTCCTTTTAGGACACCCCTCTCCCAACAACATCAAAAACCGCTGCCAAACATGCCATCTAGAAAATAGCATACCAAAGTCCAAACGCACCGAGTCTGCGACAGGGGGAATGAAGTAACATAGCGTACAATTGTGGTCAAAGTTGGCTAACTAACCCTCTGTCCCGCTGCTTCTGAAGGTGGCACAGAGTGCTGCGTAATGATGCGTCAGGTCCAACACGTTCTGGGGCAGATTGGTAGCTTGGACGATGCTCCTAATCTTGACCGCGCCCTCGTCCTCGATCAGTATCCGAATCGTATGCAGCAACTCGGGCGAGAACTCGCTATACCACCTGTACTGCCAAGTCACGAGCCTAATGACCGCCGCGACGGCATCTCTAGTAAGCTTCGTCTTCATAAACACCTTCAGAATGCCCGCCAATGCTTTGGGGCTAAATCGCTGCCCGAGGCACGCACGGTACGCTTCCACAGCCTCGTCAGCATGTTGGAGGCGCTCAGCAAGACTGCCAAGAATCTCCCACTCTTCAGAGGACTTCTTGTATTGCATGCTCTGGGCGCGATACTGCGCCATTTGTGTGCGCCAGATCGTGTAGACACGGAGGTCCTCGTAGAGAACCATGAAGAGACTGTCGAGCCAGCGCTCACACAGCCGCTTGTTATTAAGCCGGGAGGAATGGTCCTCGGTGCCCTGGTCAATATTAGTAGCTGCTTACAGATGAGAGGTGGCATTGCGGTACTCACGTTCTCTTCTGCCTTCTTCACCACGTCAGGGTCCATAGCACTTGAAGGTCTTTCGATATCTTCGGGCTTCCCGTTCACCGTCAAAGTTGCCGCCGTGGGCCCACCGTCGGTCTCCTGGCCGTTTTCCTCATTCTTCTCAGCAACCTCAGTCTCCTCCACTTCCGCATTCCCCCCATTCGCACCAGGATCAGGGCTACCTCGCAGGACATCGGTGCTAGGATTTCTGTTTGCGGGATAGTGAGACGATTCCTGCTTCTCACGGTACTCGTCCTCCATCACGAAGACGTTGCTCCGGATCTTGAGAAGCTGGTCCCAACCAATCTTGGCTGTCATTTCGGTCAAAATGGCGTATGCCTGCTTGAAAGTGCCACGATATGTCGCTGCTCGGAGTCCCAAGAGACTTGGGTCGATTTGCTCCGCGTAGCGAGACTCGGGCTCACTGTCGATTTCGTCTAACCTGGTCTCGGCAAGTGTTGGCAAGTGATACTCCTTCGGCTCCGGCATTACCGGCGCGTCCTTGTCTTGGTAGGTAAACATCGGGCACGAGTTGAGTGTCGTCAGCGCGTTCTCCCAGTCCTCCATGGCCACATACACCTGTGCCAGTCTGGCCCACGTCCCAAACTCGCTTGGTGCCGCGATTGTGCTTCGGTCAGCGCAACCAAGAGCCAGGCGTAGCCTCTCTTCCTTCTGCTCTGGAGTAGCGGCAGTCTCGGCCTTCTTCAGCAGAAATTCCGCTTGTGTATCGAGCATAACGTAGTCCATTGGCAGTTCCTTGACGGCCTCGTGCAGGACCCGGATGCCCTGCACCTCTTCATTACCCATAAACATAACCTTGGCCAGCAACGAGGCAACCTCGACGTTTTGTGTCCTCAACTTCTCGAACAAGTTGATACCAGAGGCATAGCGGCCGGTGGTGTGGAAGTACTTTATGAGTCCAGTCGTAAGATGATTGGAAACGACGTTGGGTACTTGTACAACAGAATCAGAGCCCAGTGACCAGCCTGCCCATCCGTTAGTAACTGTGTACCGCTCCAAAGATATGAATACCAAGACGTACCCCTGAAAAACAGCTGTTCAGCGGCGCTGAGGAAGCGGTGTTCGGTCTCGGTGTTAGTAACAGGATTAAACCTTCTCACGCCTATAATCTTTCTGATAGTATCGCCTGTTCCGTCGTCTGCGTAAGAATACGCCCGCAAGACACTGCAGAGATATGTTTCTAGCCATAGCTCGTCCGTTGTCTTCCGCTTCTCGCCCCGCTCGTCGATGCAATAACTCTCTACCGATCCAGGAAAGGGGGCGTACACGCGCATGTCAACTCGGGAGAAGGCATTGTAGCAACTGGACACAAACAATATTAGAAAGACATTTGAAATGCGGGAAAACAGCCAAGTACGCACCAGTAGGTACCCTCAACGGTCTTGGTGGTAGCCGAAGGACCAAATTCCTTGTATGCGAGAGTGTTGATGTAGGCAGCAAGACTTGCCGATGACGAGGCATCTACACCGGTGACATGATGGTACAGGCCAACCTGGGGAAATCAGTCAGCACCGACGTAGAAATGAAAAGGCTGGGTTGTGCGAACTTGTTTGGTCTGTTGTCTCAGGGGTTGCTTGACGAGGTGGACAAGGTCGGGAGGGCCCAGTTCGCGCAGGGAGCTCAGAGACTCGGTGCGAGCCTCAATTGCTTCGTGCAGGACCTCTTCCGTGACCCTGGTAATACCAGAGTTAGTGGTTTCGAAGAACTAGATAATGATATACTGGCAATAGACGAACTCGGGAACCGCTGGCGCTACCATGACGATGGATGCACCGTTGCGACGGAGATGTGCCCCCCAGTTGAGCTCAAGGAGATCAAAGCCAGCAGAGAGCTCGGGCCGTGGGATTGGATGGTTGCGATTGAAACGGGATGGTTGCTAGAGGCACTAGTATATTTATGCGAAGGTCTACTGGGCCGGGGTCAGACTGGACGAAGTGACGATGTGTCGACGAGGTGGCCGATTGCTCCCCAGTCCGAAGTGGTGTTGCTGTGCTCGAGTGACAAGCCACGGCGATGCACAGTGGCCCAAATGCCAAATGTCTCCTGCAGCCGGCAGCTCCTGTGGGTCCATGGCATTGATGTCCCTGCCCTGTAAGGTCACGCACGGACCCTACGCCGTCGTCACAGGCAGCGTCAATCCTCGGGCCGTGCCAAGGGACTGCCAATTAAACGTTGCCGGCAGGCATGGCGCGTCTCGAAATGCCAACCGCGATTTGGACTTCCAATTTGGAGGAGCAATCGACTGTCGACATGGTGCACGCACAGTTTCCAGCATGCGCATACCTAGCCTACTTTGAAGCTTTTCTACCCAGCAACTTGGGCTTTCCAGGCCTAATTTTATGGCCGTACAGTCAATTGCACAAGTTCATTGTCGGATCCGAAACCTTATCCAGCGCACTGCATAATCCGTTGGGTGCTCCGCTGGCGTCAAGATGGTAAGTCTCCCGTCTCTCACTGTTCAGATCAAGCAGCCATGGATATACCAAGAAGTCATACTAAACGTCTCGCTGCGCAGCCCGCCTTTCAAGCTATCAATGTCGAGCCCGACGACATCGTTGACGAAGAAATCGACAACACACGAGATATCCAAGTCGAAGATGCCCTGAAGCTGTTCCAAACCGCCCTCAAACTCCATGCGCAAGGGCCCCAGTTCTTCGACGATGCCGCTGATGCCTACAACGCCCTTTTCGGCTCAGAAATCTTCAAATACCCAGAGGCAAAGACCGAGTACGAACGAGCCGAAGCCGGCGAAGATGGTATTCTTGCTGCTGAGCCCACATTTGTGGCAGCGCTCGATGCCACTGGCGCAGAAACCGACAGTCTGAGCAGCACACTCCCGCAAGCCTTCTATTTGGCGTACAAAAATCATGGTCAATTTATCGTGGATCGTATTAAGCGCAAGATTCGCAAGGCTTCCGTGGCCAAGTCGGCCGCCCTCGAGGACCCAGCTGTGCTAGACGATGCTAAGAAGGCATTGGAGGACTTCAGCGCCGCGCTTGACCGTGATCCCTCGGATGCTGAGCTGTGGAGGAAGACCGCTCGTATTGCCGCCTTTCTTAAGAGCAGTCGGATCAGTCGCTATAGTCTGGAGGCAGCCATCGAGTTGGACGATGACCCTGCGGTTGACGAGGTGGAGCCCCCATCTTTGGCAGAGGGGTACGCTGGTGAAGATCTCAAGGACCAGCTTCAAGTTTTGGGGGATGGATATGCATTGGACCACCCAATAATGAAACCTTTTGTCGAACGAGGACTTCCGCCCATGTTGAAGCGATATCAGGATCCAATACCATTTCTCCCGAACCCTGCAAAATCACTGGCAGTGCCGAGGAAACATACCACCGACGTTCGCATTCCACGGCATGTTATTTCCACTCCAACATGCTCCTGGACGGAATTGGGAGGAGCGATAGCCAGCTTCGCCGAGGAAGAGGGGCTCTCGGGACAGGCGATATTCTTGGAAGCTCCAGATGCAGCCAATGACGATGACATTCAGATGGAAATTGACATGCAGCTGTTGCCTCCGGATTCTTCTCCGCTCCCAGACAAACCATCTGAAAGTGTAGTGAAGGAAGAACAAGCTTCAGATGGGCCGTCTGGAGATCCACAAGCTGGTGAAGAGGAGCCTAAGCCAACCGAAGCAGAGATTGTGTCTCCAAGTGAAGTCCCAGCCAAGGAGCGCACTTTGCCTTCCAGAAAGCGCTCGCAGTCAGTGGCGGGACTTCCCGATCCCCCAGAAGAAGAGGCTGCTGAGTCCAAGCGGAGCAAACGCACGCGGCGGCGAGAGACAGGACGTCGAGAAACAGCGGCCGAAGAGATAATGGATCCTGCTAGACTCCTTGCAACACAGCTCCAGCCGTTACAAGCCGCTGATCAGAATTTGTTTCAAACTACCAAGAATCTTTTGGAGAACCTCGGGGTGACGGACCATGTAACATTGGGAAGGATCGCCGAGGTTCTCGATTCATGTGCATCTGACGATCGCATGGGAAAGATTCAGAATCTATCGACCATGGATCTTCGAGATTCTATTCTCCAGTTCGACGAAGAGAATGCCACTGTGCTGTTGAGCAAGCGGGAGCGGCCCCAGCTCAGCCTTTCAGCTTTCCTCGAACACACAAAGTCAGGATCTCAACGAGCCAATGAGGCACCAGCATTCGACGACACGCAAAATATGAGGAGCTTCGTCGAGAAGATTAACAGTGGATGGTATACGATCGAAGATGTGGCGTTTGAGTATCTCAGGACTCTCATGCCCACCTACACCGGGACCAAGTGGTCGGATCAGACCAAGACCACACTACTACACATTATCACATTGTTCGGGTCTAGCCTCTACGAGAGAATTACTTATGAGCTCAGCCTACGTCATGAACAGGCCGAGGGGGAAGCACCTCTTGAGCTTGCTAAGCTGGCTCACATGCTGTTTGAGCTTCACCTTGACATCTATGAGCGCGGCACTAGTCAGAGCAGCACTGTTGACGAAACTTCCAAGATGGAGACGCAGTTGTGTGTGGATAAGTGGATGCATCTCACAACAGAGATCACAAGGCGGCGCACTCCCAACCCAGACGATGAACTCTCGTCACGCTTCCTGTGGGCTGGAGTGTATGCGACGACCTTGGCCAAAGATACACCACGAGACCATATCCTCAATTGCTGGCACAGTTTGTACGATCATCTGGTGGAATCATCCCTGAGCGAGATCACATTGCCTAACAACACTGTTATGCCTGAAATATCACCCGCTGCAGCCGAACGCGAGATCTCCAAACTGACAACAATGGATTTCTTCTTGGGCCTGTTCCAAGAGGATATGGGCGATCCAACCTCTGTGATCGACAGCCTCGAGCCTGTCTTGAACCCCGAAAACGTTTACATCACGATCACTGGCGCAGCAGAATCCAATGGAGTGAACGGGGATCAATCACGACCGAAGCCAGAGAAGTTTCCACTCATGGAGTGCGCAAGCCAGAGCCTAATGGACCTATGGAAGTTCCTCAAACGGAGCAGTACCGAGCTCAGATTATTGCTCTGGTCTCGATTGGGCGAGGCTTATGGCAAGATCAAGTATACCACCAAACAGTTCTCATGTTTCTTGAGAAGTATCGAAACGATCATCACCGATTTCGAACATGGAGACTACCTTGAGACACCTGCTGAACCGAGAAAAGGTCTTTTCATGAGCATGCTCAAAGCTCTGGATGATTTGATCATACAGTCTCTTCATCTGGCTCTAAACGACAACAGCGCATTCGACATCATCGATGAGGAGCACCTGAAATCGACCCTTTCTGCCCTCGCCAAACTCAATTGTCTCCTTCATGTAGCAGCCATGTATGAAGACGAGACCCGCATCGGTATGAAACCGGCACCGGCTAGCAACTCGACTCTGCGACCTTTTCTGAATAAGCTTCAGGAGATGCAGGTCAGGACTTGGTCGCTCCAGTACACCATGATCAAGGTCGGCATTCACCAACACGGCGATGCATTTCCCAACTACGAAAACGACTTGGCGGAATACTTGGCCGCCGTTCACCAAGTTCTTGGTTTGCGCAAGAGTTGTAAATCGTCCAACAAGATCTTCCTCAAGATGATGCGAGTCGAGTTGCTCAAGCAGCGGAATACTGAGAACTGGGAAGACTACCTTGGACAGGTTCTTTATGACTTACACGGCTTGAAACTTGGAGTCGGCATCTGGGAAGTTCAGGAGCATGGCTGTGAGCCCGAGAACCTGGAGAAGCGTCAAGCTCTGCAGCTTGTTGAAAAGATTACGGTTCTCGCCAACAGAATGTCGATGAAGGACCTCCTGAAATCGGACCTCAAGACTACGATCGAGCGGATGCAGCAGGCCATTGGCACTGCTAAATCCAATCCACAGATGACACACAATCTGCGCAACTACACGGAATACCTCAAAACCCCTATTCATCCCTTGCACCTTTTCCAGGCACTTGACGGCAGCATCGATCTCGATGCTGTCACCATCAATACCGTGGATAGCGCCCCTGCAAAACATGGGTGGTACTTCCTCCTCGGCATGATTGGTCTCACCAAGTTCAAGGGTGTTGAACTGACCAGGCGTCAAACCCCGGGCGCCACTGACGATCTCCGTATCGGTGCCACTTATTTACGCCTCCAGCTTCAGTTCACTCCAGACCGCTGGGATGCATGGTTCCGTCTTGCCGAATGTTTTGACTATGAGCTGGACGAATCTGTCCTCTGGAGTGCCGACAAGATGAACAAGGACCGGGCTGAGCTTGTTAAGTTTCAGCGAAGCTCTATCCACTGCTACACTCTGGCTTTGTCTCATTCATATGCTTGGTCAGCCGACCCCGCTGCCTATGGTGCATCAGAGGATGAAAAGCAAACGCTGAATGATATGTACCATGAGTTTGGCATGCGAATGTACGCCTCTAGCCGCGAGCCGTTTGCAATGGAACCATTCAAGCACTCCGACCAGGAGCGATGGTTTATCGAACCAGAAGGCATCGAGACTTTCCGACGAATCCGGCACAACGAGATGACTGATTATCAGGTTTGGAAGTTTGCGGCTCATTTGTTCCGGAAGGCCATGGAGGGCAAGCCCAAGGACTGGAAGAACCCTTATATGGTGGCCAAGTGTCTCTGGAAGATGTACACAAAGGCGCCGGAAGAGTTGCACGAAAAGGCTCGCCAGCACCGCCCCACTGTTAAGATGATACTCAGAGCCCTCGAGAAGACAGTCGAGGTGGTGTCGGCCTTGCCGAAGCCTCGCAATGGTCAGGATCCGATTCTTGAGCCGCACTACAAGATTGTCTCTGTGGTGGACAAACTGGTTCGTCGGGGAGATCTGCCTCCCCAGGAAGCTGCCAATCTTCTTCAGCGGCAGCCCTGCGCCATTGATCGTGGAAAAGAGGCTACTGTCAAGACCCTCGAGGAGTGGCAGGCTTACATCATTAGATGCTTGCGGTTTTTGCGAGATAAGGATAAGTCCAACTGGCAGCACCGCATCATCATGCGTCACGCTCGCGTCTTGTTCCCCGACTCGATGGACGAGAACGATGTCAGCAATGTCGAAGCCGCCAAGGCGGCTTTTGCTGTCCTGCGGGAAAACATGTTTACAAAGACCATGGTCATGAACGTCTGGAAGTGCGACGCAGAGCGCCCTGGCCGTCATTACGTCTACACCTGGCGCTACATCAAGTACGTGGCAAAGCTGCTGGCCGCCTTGAACGATCGCACCAACCTCGAGGCCGTCCTCCGACGTATCCGGAAGCGCGGCGCAGACTTTTACTACTTCAACGAGCTCTGGCAGTTCTGCGTTCAGATCTACGTCAAGCTGGTTCGGCAGACGTTCAGCGTCCCATTGGCAGGCGAGGATGCGTTCAAGACACTGAACCCCGAAGACTTTGACGTTGTCGGTGAGAAGATCACCGAGTGGGCCACCACGCCCGCGGCCGAGAACCACCCGGCCCTCAATGCCATGAAGGAGGCAGTGGAGCTCAAGAAGCTGAATGCCAACCTGATGAAGGCGGGTCTCATCGATGATCTCATCACGGACTGCTACTCGAGCATTTATCTAGACGTCAAACCTGAGCTTCCTCGCCCGCCGGCGGAACCTTCCACAGATGCTCAGCCCAGCCAAGACGGTTCACAGACCCCGGCGGCATTGCAGGATGGCGTCGCCGCGGCAGAACTCAAAAGCAAGCTCTTGCAGAATCTGGTTGTTCAAGACGGCGGCGAGAAACCCACCGTTCTCGGATCCCTCCGTGCAGTGTCTGAACAGCCAGACCGATCTGAAAAGGCCTCTGTTGCCGGCGATGCCGCACCGCGCAATCACCGATCGGGCGTCCGCCGCCCTAACATCCTCCGCAAGGCAGACGATGCAGTGCAAGCTGTCCTCCGCGCGGCCGAGGCGCCGAAGTCAGCTGTCAGTGGCACTTCCCGGGTCAGAGGTTCGCTCTCTGGTAGAAACGGCGGGCCGACTTCCCATGAAAGTGATGAAGACGAGGGCGGGTCGCAGCATGGTGAGGAGGAGGAAGGAGATGTGGAGATGAAGGATGCTGCTGCTGTTGCTGCTGGGGCTGGGGCGGCTACAACAGCCGGTGGTGGTGTTGGTGGTGGTCATTCCAGGAAACCGAGTAAGGCCAGCGTTATCAACGGCACGGGCGGCGGGGGGATGCAGGTGGACGGGAGCGAGATTTGGACGCCGCCGAGGAGTTTCCATGATGATGCGGATGATGAGAGCGATTTGAGCGATGTGCCGGCGGATTATGAGGATGATATACCGGCGAGCTTGCTGTTTCCTAATCTGGGGCGGAGGAGCGTTGAGGCTGCCAAGGAGGAGAGTGAGGAAGAGGAGGAGGAAGAGGAAGAAGAAGAGGAAGAAGAAGGAGAAGAAGAAGAAGAAGAAGAAGAAGGGGAAGAGGGTGCAACCGTTTTGGAAGGGGAAGAGGAGGGGGGGACGATCATGGAAGAAGGGGATCAGACTGCTGAGGTGGCTGATGAAAACATGGATGATGAAGAGGAAGAAGAAGGGGATGAAGAAGAAGAAGAGGAAGGGGAAGATACCCACGCTGAAGATGGGGCAGATCAGGAATTGATCGATACGGAGATGGAAGATGTGGGGCCGAGGTCGGACCATGAGCAAGCAGAAGTGGAAGTGGAAGAGGAGGTGGAAGACGGGGAGCAGGCTGATGATGAGGATGACGAGGATGAGGATGAGGAAGATGGGGAGGAGGAGGAGGAAGAAGAGGAGGAGGAAGATGGGAATGAGGATGAGGCGGAAGAAGAAGAGGAAGAGGATGGACATGATCGGTCTGCTGGGACGATTGGGGTGCCTGGTGGGGAGGATGATGAGGAGGGGACGGAAGAGGAGGAGGAGGAGGGGGAAGATGAGGGGGGTCAGCCGGATGTTGAGTAGATGATTGTGCTTTTTTTTGGAGGCGGTGGTCAATTTCCAATGACGTGTCTGCATGTGTTGAAAATGAGGGGTGTCAACTACTGGTTTGGGTAGCTGCACAGGGTGAACAGGCGTTGGTGGAATACTGTTATATCATATTCTGAATTTGTTATTGATTACTTCATTAATTCCTAGGTATCTCAAAGGTCTTGGACAATATGGATCATGCAGATACAAATGGCCAAAACACTCAAGGCCGAACGCATCCTTTCATCCCACAATCAGCCCAGTCGCCTTCGTCACGATTCTGAAATTATTTCCCCCTCCACCCCCAACATATCTCACCTTTAATCAGGTATTAGAATGACCTGGAACTTGCATATCAGCTGAAAACCACCATGTCTCGGGTTTCTTGCCCTTTACAGGCATACTGCTCAAAAGACATCATGGAGACTTTTATCCATTGAATCCTGGAAATCAAAGCAGTGTAAAAGAATTCTTCCTGCATTCATCTACCAACACCAAATTATCTAACCAGTCAAACGCCGCAAACACAAGAACCGAACCTCCTTTATACAAACAAAGTCCAAATTGACTGTTCGGGGTATAACATATGCTCCAACCCATATTCCCCCCCTTCCACATATCCACTCATGTTGGGGTAAACAAAGAAAACCACCTCCACCAAACCGCCCGTTTGAAAACATCATGGCTGCCCCTGGCCACCCAATTCCTGCGTCCCAGGCTGCCCCATAGCTGCAGCCCTCTCATAATACGCCTCCCACAGCCCCCTCAGCCCCTCCCTCT
Organism: Triangularia verruculosa; assembly: GCA_033296885.1. Classification (NCBI taxonomy): domain Eukaryota; kingdom Fungi; phylum Ascomycota; class Sordariomycetes; order Sordariales; family Podosporaceae; genus Triangularia; species Triangularia verruculosa. The sequence goes on along the minus strand of MU863981.1, from coordinate 14,795 downwards.
CCCGCTGCAGCCTCACATGCTCATTCTCCAGCGTCTGAATGTACAACCTCGCCCGATCCAGCACCTCGGCTTTACTCACCTTCCTCTCCCTCTCCAGACTCGGACCCTCCCTCCGCAACGCCAACGCTCCGCCACCTTGCTGGCCATAGGTCTGGTACGTATCGCCCATCCCACCGCCAGCTACACCGCCAGACGGCAGCACCTCGAGCAGCTTGTCAAAGTGCGTGTTGAGCCTATGGCGGTACTTTTGCTCCACCATGTTATGCCGGGTGCGAGCGTTGTGACTCTGCTTGTGTGTTGACGATGACGAAGATCCTGTTGCTGCTGCTGCTGCTGCTTGAGGATAATGGTCTTGCCCCGAGTCATAGTCTTCGGGAAAAACGTTGGGTGCTGCGCTGCCGCTGCCACCGCTGCCGAGGGAAGAGATTGTGGACTGGCTCGTGGGAGAGGAGAGACCGGTCGTGGGAGCTGACGGTCTCTTGCCTCTGCTTCTTCTGGCCGATTTGTGAGGCCGACTGCCGCTTTGGGCGCTGGTTGTGTTCATTGTCATGGTCTCAATGGTCAAGTCTCCCCGACGTTTGCCAGAGGTCGGACGTTGGTTGAGGACATTGCTGTTCCCATCCATATCAACTGATGAGACAAGATGATGATCTTCTTGGTATGGGGTGAAGGACTGAAAGCGGGAGTCCCAGCCTGTCAGAGGAGGGCCGTGATTCATAAGCTCTTCAGGCTCGTCCTGTATCTGACCGAAGGAAAAGCCCTGTGGAACAGAGGAGATTTCAAGGGTAGTGGCGTCAAATGCAGATGCTGGCTCGGGGGTAGCATAATAGGAGGTATCTGGCATATGGGAAGGCATTCCTCGCGCAGCATAGTCCCCATATACGCCAGAGGCATCGAAGGAAGCAGTCGGTGAGATCGAGATGGATGTCCCATGAGGGGCCGAGATAGGAAAAGACTGCAATGCGCCGACATGTCCTTGCTCTTGGATTCTGAAAGATCCATGATATGGAAGATTCTGGTTGGTTGTCAGCTGAGGTCACTGCGCTGCAACAAGAGGTCACCCCTCATGAATAGCCGAATCTTGTCAAAAACGGAACAGCTGCTATAAATACGATATGGCGCATTGAAGCTACCAGTCATGCCATCTCAACGGTTTCGGCAAGGGACCGGGGGCCCGAACCGATCCAGATGGTCCTGACAACGTCACCGTGCAGCTTTGTCGACATATAGATAGCCCAGAGAGAGCTAACGAAATGGAAGTGAAATCAGGGTATCTCTGTCAAGAAGTTTGGTCGTACCTGTGAGTCTTCGTCATCATAATGCCCACCATAATAATTGTTGTCCATGCTGGAGACAGAAAGGGCAAGTCTGGGGATTGGAAAGTGGTTGTGAGCTATAAGGCATGTCCACGGCACTGATCGAGGCCATGACGCCGGCACATGAGGTCCGAAGCATGGCGAACTTATATCACGAACCGTCCCCCTTTCGTGTGACCAACATACGTAACAAGCCGCTGTTTGCAAAGGTAAGGAACCCAGCTACATCGCTGCGGACTTTTCTTCTGCGAGACCAGTCTGAAGACTCGGAGAGGCGTTGCCTCCATCGCTCAACTGGGTACAGTGTTTGAATCGAAAACGGACATTGTACCAGTGGCTTGACCAATGCTGCACCTCGACACACGGGTAGCGGCCGATGATACTCCTGTCTGGAAGCAAGGGGACGCGCATATCTGACCATAAGTTGGCAGCGGCCCGAGCCTGTTCGGGGAAGATGCAAGTTTCCAGCCAAGATCTGTCCAAGAAAATGGTCAGGCCAGTGTCTCTGAATCAATCGATGTGAAATCCATTGCTCCTCGAGGTCCAGCCCCGAACTGGTGGTGGTTTGTGCCGGATCCCAATCGAGAGCCGGCAGAGCGGGAGATCGACATTGGTTGTCAAGGGCTGCTGTACGTAGACACATTCAGTGGCTGTCACGGTGGAGATTGGTCAGTATCCCATCAGAAATATACCTGTGGTTCGATTCGGCTCGCTGATCATGCCATTGCGGTAACTGCCGATTCAGCCCTAGAATCGTGGCGTCGAGTGCTTTCGAACAATCGACTTGATTGACCCCTGGAGGCGCTGAAGCTACCGCGGTGTGATTGGGCGCTATGCCATCCTGGTGGCTTCTCTTCTCGAACAAAATGCAGCTTTGGGTATCATTGCTCTGGTGAGAAATCAGAGCCGAGTTTTCAAGATCCATCTGCATTTTGCAGAAAGGACCTGGAATCAAACTCGTTCAGGTTCCCGGGGAGGCTACCACTCGCTGGCTCTGTGTTTTCTTGCACTCGGCACCTGGCCGACGAGGTGAGACACGGCGCATCTAGAACAACATGGTCTTGTTTCCCACGAGGGGGGAAACCACGAATGCCACGTTCGCAAGCAGACAAAGTCCGGGATGACGTGAGTCCCTGCTTCTTCCAGTTCGAGACATGGCACTCGTGTCACACTACATCCTCGACGCCCTCCTCGTGGGTTTGAGAGGCGGTTCCAAAGTTCCGGTTGAACGGTTGTCGGGTATTATACCCTCGTTTTTCCGAGGTGCGCGGGGTTGATCCAAGTTCAAGAAAGGGGATAGCGCGAGCGGATATGGGCGAGGATTAGGGGCATCTCCGCATGGAACTTTTGGAGTCAGCCTCACAGCAATAGTCTGGGTTAGCAGGACGAGGTAGGATACCAGTGTAGAAAGAGGCAAGAGAGCAGTTCTTGGCGGGACCGGTGAATGTACAGACGTCTGGATTTGATCAAGCCCGACAGAGCAGCAGCCCTGCATGCAGAGACCAGACTCGGCGTTCCATGACGCATCATCGGGTCGACGTCTGATTCGATCGGCAAGCTGGGCGAGCCGTAACCGTGATAGGTAATTGTAATCATCGGCTCTTATTGGAAGTCGAATGTGGGTAAGGGTTCTTCATGGGAGTCGAAATCTCAACCACTCCTTCCTCAGTCATACCCACCTTACCTACCAGGTTTTCACGGTGGAGTTCGAGTGCCTGTCGATCCCGCCATCTTGCGGTCAGGGCACTTCCCGGCTGTGACTGCCTAAGAGACCTATAAGGGCTTCGGTAGGTAGAGGGAAGGCAGCACCCGAGATCTTGCCACCTACCTTGCCTGTCGAGAATTCCAGTTGAAGTGGACATGGATCCTTAACTTGTAAGCCATGCATAGGTATGCATTATACGGATGCTGGACACGCAGGAGAAGCAGGTCTTTCCAACCTATCAAGGAGATACAACGAAGCAACAAGTTGCTGTCAGAAAGCAGCCACCCGAAACACACCTGCTAGATACCGCGCTACGAGAGGGCTGGAATCATGGAAAGAGAGCAAGTATTAACAACTTGGCATGAAAAATGCCGTTGCTATCGCCGTCACTATCGCCATCCTTTTCAAACAGGTTTTCCTTCTTGTTTTGCCAACACTTTTCGCCTGACCAGTATGACCATTTCCAATTTCCGTTCATCGATCTTTTTCCACCTAATGCACCGATATTTTGTAATTGAAACCCCAATACCTAACCTGACCTGTACAATCAATGCCCGTGTTTCGCTCCTTGGGCCACCGCCCCGGCCATCAAGTCCATGTTTCTTAGCAGCTCCTTTCTCTCCTTGTGTAGCCGCTCTCTTTCCATCTCGAGCGCCTTGATGCGTCTGGTGGCCAAGTCCAATACCTCGGCTTTGCTCATCCGCTTCTCGTCCGTAGTAAATCCATCGCAGCTGCCCTGGCCTAGGTAGCCTCCTTTGTACTGCTCAAGAGGAAGGACAGCCAAGAGGCGTTCGAACTGAGCATTGAGTCTGTTTCTGTACTGCTTCTCGACAAGGTTGTGGTTACGTCGGGCACGGCGCTCTTCAGGGGTGAGGTCATCATCATCACTCGGTGACTGTGGATTGTCGACGTTTTCAGCTGGAGATAGAGGCGTTGTTGGCGCCATGCTACCCTTTCGAGCCTTGCGGGAGGCGGTGCGCAGCTGGATATTGTGTTTACTACGGCCTTTTGGTCTGGTGGTTGCCTTAATCCTCTCGTTGGCTTGATGCTTGCCCGATGTGGAAGATTCTTCAGACCATGAACTCTTGGTGTGTGTCACAAACTCTTTCATATCGACCGTGGCTAGTTCGCTCACTGGGGAAAATAACTCATGCTCACAATCGCCCCTCCATAGGTTTGCTCTGGAGCCCAATGAGCTGAGCGGTGTTGGTAGGCAGGCTTCGGAGCTGAAGATGTTGTTGGACAATTGCCAATTTCCCCCAGCGATCGGAGTGAACGGGGACCTTGTCAAGGGGAAGTGCTCGCAAGACGTTTCCTCAAAGTAGGCCGGAGCTGTGTCTTGTCTGTCGAGCAAGCACCAGGGAACAACGTTAGCCCCGTAGCCGGCTTGGCCCATATAGTCATAGCTTGTGGGGGGTGCTGTTGACACTGAGGTCTAGATTCCACAGGTGTCTCTATTAGCTGGGGCCCAGAATGTGGTGAATGCAGAAGTGGCGTGACCCTCGGGGCTCGTCTGGTAACACCACGGCAGCCACAATAGATTTTCAGATATTGCTTACCTCGTCTGCGCCAGAACTCGCTCCCCTGATCATGACGTTGGCCTTCGTCGCACCACGTTCCATGGCTGTCGCAACAAAGATCTCGTAAGGGGTCGAACACACGATAGTGGGTAAGGTCGTTGTCTTGCGGTAGCACCCATGTGATGGTGGTCTTGACGTTGAGCGTCAAAAGCACCCACCGCGGTTGAATGGAAGCACAGGCTGGAGACAATACCTGATAATCGTACGGTCGTACGTAGCTTGTGTGTTCAGATGCCTCGGGAAAGCTACTTTGCTGGTGGATATCTGCAGTCCGGCTGGCTTATGATCGCCAGATCAAGTCTTATATAGAGGCTGACCCCCTCCGTGTCAGGACCCTTTCTTTGCCCAGCTCCGCTGACTACTCCACGTCCCCTTCCCCAGAGCCACATAGGGGCCACGGGTCTTTGCGGCCAAGGAGACGGCTGCTCCAGGGCCATTGAAGCTGCCGCTCCCGGCAGGCCGGCACAAGCAATGGAGAAAAGGAAGAGAATCGGTCGGATCGCCCGCTCGCTCCCACACTCTCCCACATCCCTTCAGAGGCCGGGAGCGGGTCCTGTTGAGGGGATCGAGCCTATAGCTGGGGATGATGTCAGATCATGGAGCCATCCGCCATGTGCGTTGAGGGTTGGGGGCAGTAGCCTACATGAAAATGGCGCCATTTACGGGACCTGGTGTATGGTCCCATCTTTTGACAACCGCAATCCAGAACAGTCCGTGACTTGCCAGGGCTGCGTGAAGGCGTGTGTGGAAGACTGGTGTGCATCTGCACAGGGGGCTTGACAGTTGAGAGGTGGGGTAGCTGATCTTGTCGTGCATTCCCTGCCAAGCCTATTTGTCGAGACCTGGAGAACCTCAATGGACAGCAGCTCTTTCTAAGACCCTTGTGGAGTCTGCTCCATCGAGTCCCGACGCATGTCAACTCTTTGGGACAGGGGAAACATACCTACGCACAGCAGCAGTGAATTATCCTCTCGATCTGGTACATCTTGTGAGAGAGCGAGGGCCAGGTCTCTGTGATCTGAAGTTGATCCTCTCCTCAGCAGAAATGGCATGATGTTGGTGGTGGTATTCCTTTAGCCCAAAGCGCTTCATCCGAGCACCGATTTACGGATACCTTGCCTCGGAGAGACCAAGATAGCGAGGCCTTCTTTCTTGGGAGCCAAACACCCTGGATCCTGACTGGCCCGATCTGGGATCCAGGGACCCAGTTGCCACGAGGCTGCGGAGCTCACCGTCGCGCTTGAAGGCTGGGCGACGATCCGGCTTCTTTTATTGTTTTCGCCAACCTTCTCAACTATCGTAGCGCCATCGAGCCCCGCCAGAGCCGCGGCTACCGCACGCGTTTTTCATGCTCGGTATCCTCAAAACGGTAACATCAAACGAAGTCCTTCATCGTCAACGGCGATGCTCGTATTGGGCGGCAGCTAACGGCACAACAAGGATCTCAGGCGGATCTAGAGGCCAGCATCTCGGCACATCTTGAACTACGGTGAGCCTCATTTCGACCACAGGGCATTATTTTCTGTCTCTGACTAGTGGAAGCCATGTTTCAGGAGGGAGAACGGCATTTCTGGGCCTATTAATGGGACAACATTCTCCCAGAGAGCACTGATCAGCCCAATGTTCTGGTAGCAGACAACTTCGGCGGCAGTGTGGGAAATAGACCGGTGGTGGCCATGTGCAGGTATTCCAAGATGATTGCTACCCTATAGGCCGAGTCAAACCGTTCATCCTCTGAGTAGGTGAGATTCAAGTTGGTTGGGCGTCCTCAAAGCAAACAAGGAGAGCTACTCGTGGCTTTTCATGCATGAGACCACCATGGTGCTAAATCGACAAGTCGGCCAAAAGGAAGGAAATAATCGGCCAGGGGCATGCATGCGCATATGCAACCTGCAAGCGACGAAGTTCACTCTCCAACGAATACGCATCCATCTCTCCCCTTGGGCGCAACCACTACTCACCACCCTCCAAAATCTCGCCAGTTACTCGACAGGTCAGTCAACATACAGATGGCAGGCAGAACAGCCCAAAACACAGCGGAAGCTGGCCCCCCATGCCTACGTGGCACTACATGACCCATCCTAAGACTGGTCATCACGAGGCTAATGAAGTGGGCCTTCCCAAGTCAATAATATGACTGGGGGTTGAGGAGGTAAAACACAACATTGTTTCTTTTCCCGTTTATTAATTCTTTTCCGACTGCCATGAAAGACGCGGTCAGCCTGTGGGCTTCCCCCCGTCCGCCTCCAGATGTAGGACAAGCCGATAACAGAAAACACCAGCACCATGCTGCGCAAAGCCAACGGCGTCAAGTTGAGAAGGTCGGATTATATCTACCTATAAAGACGACAATCATAGCGGCATCGCACGCACACAAGCAGAAATGACAACACCGTCCTCCGTCCGACACCTCTTCAGCCAATAGTAACGGACAGGAAAGCAAACGCCAACGCCTTGGGTTTGGTGTTGAGTTTGATATTACCCCACCATTTTCGACGAATCAAGGAACGATGGGGGGAGACAACATCAGGTCAACACCACCATAGTTAGCAATCACCATACATCAGTCTTATTCATCCCCACCAGCTGCGACAGCAGGAGCACTCTCCTGACCGGCGGGCGGCGCGGCGACTTTCTTAACACCTTTGGGCAGAATGGGAGGTTCGTCCTCCTCTGCGCCTGCCTCATCTTCGAGCTCGGCACCCTCGTCATCGTCGCCTTCCTCCTCATCCTCCTGGTACTCCTCTTCGCTGTGCTCTTTATCTTCGGCATCGCCGTTGGCAACGACACCATTCTTGTGGCCGTTCTTTTGGGGCGCATCGCCTTCAGCGGCAGCAGCAGTCTTTAACTTCTTCTTAGGAGGAGCTTTTTCGACAGACAAAGAAAGTTAGCGCATTGTTGCGGCCCGGTGGGAACCTCCGGTCCATCTTACCTGGGGCAACTTCTTCGTCTTCGTCTTCAACCTCATCATCCTCGGCATCTTCATCGCTGAAGCTTCCATCCTCCTCGGAATCATCACCAGCGGCTTCTTCGTCATCTTCATCAGAGACATACCTGCACGTCACAAGGGTCAGCCGCAGCTCCGGCGTTGTCTGGCATGCAAATCACGGCACTTTGAAGACATCCTCCCGTCGTTGGCAGAGGAGGCATTCCGGGTGCCGCCAGTTAGAGCGTCAACGACGTCAACTGCCATGTTGCGATGTGATGCTCCAGAGTTGAATCGGTTTTGCCGACAGCAGACTGGCCGCGCCGCATCGTTGATGATGGCGATGATAGCACATGGATACAGCAACAGAGCCGGACATCTAAGAAAGAAGGGATAGCTTACTCCTCCTCCTCTTCCTCCTCATCGCTAGGCAGAGCTACGAGCTCCTCATCGTCTTGCTTTCTCTTGCGGCCGGACATATTGGTGGGAAAAAGATATGACAAGGTGCCAATTGAGAAGGGCAAAGAAAGGTCACGAGCGAAGAGAGTTGGGTTTGATGGGGAAGCCGGATGGGAAAGACTGAGAGGAAGGAAAAAGAAGAAAAGGGAGAGGAAAGGCTGAGAAGAATGGGGGGTGGTGGACGGGCGAAGGCTGGAGCTCCGGTAGGAAAGGTACGTACCTTTGGCCAGCCAAGGACAAAATCACCTACCTACAAGGTGGGAAGAACGGAGAGCAAAAAAGGGGCGGGGAGGCAAGATACCTACCAGAGAGGGGAGCCGGGCAGTCTTTGCGCGCACACCGCACGCGGCAAAAAGAGCTGGGTCACTGAGGGGGAGAGCGAAGGGGGGAGGAAGCTGGGGGGCAGCGGTCGGCGGGGAAGAGAGGGGAAGCTCCCCCAGCTCTCCCTCAAAGCTACGGTGGGCGCGGACTCTTCCCGTTTGCCGCAACGCTAACATTGGGGAAGCTGGAACCTGAGGCATCATTCAACTGGGCAGTCAAAAACGCGCCATCCCCTGGGCCGGTGACGGAGAGGAAAGACGGAGCTGAGCTGTTGGGCCACGCCCAGTAGCAACAGACAAACACACGGTGCTCCTCTGAGGTGAGATTTGGACGGTGACGGCTCGGGGGAGGGGGGAACTCTGATCGCATTTTGGCTTGTGCATTGCCCATCCAGGTGCGCAAGTTGACGTTTCCGACTGGCTGATTGACGCATGAGCTTGGACCCCTCTGCTCAGCAACAGTTACCTCCCTAACGGAGTGACGGCACGTAACGATGGTAACGGCACTGATTTTTTTTTTCTCACTGCGGCACAGTTTCCCAAGAACGAGCAATCGGAGCAATATGAGACATGATAGGCTATTGCCAAGGAAGTTTTCCCCTTGAAGCAACGTTGGGATGTCGGGCACTGCGCTAGCGTTTGTGCTGGTCGATCGCTAGCAAAACGTCATCGACCCGGCCCGCTCACGTGAAATACTTGGATTAGCAAAGCATGGCCGGGGAGCTTTGATCACTACGTGTCTCGGCTGAACTTTTGACCGGCCATCGCCGATTCCGATCCATGGATCCCTCTCATTCCGGGCCGGCTCCAGCGGAAGCTCTCTGGCGCTGCTGGAGATGATCCCGAAGCCGAAGAACGGAGGTGTTGCTGCTTCGGTATGTTTGTCCCGGGATGGGATACCATTTGACATGCCTGCCTTGGACGATGCTCTGTAGCATTCATTGCGTGCTCATCGATATCTTGCGTTCCAGAGATGGGGCTACGGAGTATGGTTCTTGCCCACAGCACCAGTCATCATCATCCAGCATGATTGAAGACGGCGTCGTGTACAGGGCGCACACAATCCTTTCTCCTGCAACGTGAAGGGTTCTGCTGTGTCGCGTCGGACGCGTTGTAACCTGTAAATTTTGGCTGGGGTGGCATGTCATCCGCACAATCCGGCTCCTGATCATCTATCATGCACACTACGGTTCGGTGGGTTTGGACGTCCCTCATTCCTCGCCGTTAGCTGACATTCAAGTGGGTGCGAACGGTGCGAACGAAGGTCAGGTCCTATGCAATACCGACAGTGCCAAGCAGGCGAAGTCAACATACATTTAGAGTCCGGCGAAGCTGGAGCAAATCCAAAAGTATTTGCGGTAGAGAAGGTTGGTTTATGGGTATTGGGCATCGCTTTCTGGAGAAAGACAATCTTGAGATGAGATTTCTTCCCCTGGCGATCATCCCAAGCTAGAAATTTTCCCAGTTTTCGAAGGCTTCCATGACAACGGGCGAGCAGGGCTACGAAGCATCCAAGCATCGATGGGAGGATCCACAACAGGGAGCCATTGCCGAGGAAGGCTTAGTGTCAGGCACAGAGTGGCCCGGAAGACCTCGCCAAAGGCACAAGCGCGAGTCGTCGTCCGGAACTGCGGGTTCGCGAAGAGACAGGGGCAGAGGGGGAGCGTTTTCATTCCCGATTGAACAAGCATTGCGATGAAATTTTTAATTTTTACCCCGACTGACGGTGACTCGTCACATCTTTTGCTTTGTGCAGCATATATAGGGTAAAAGGGAGACGAAAGGAAAACAAAGTTACAGTACCCTTCTCTACCATCCCCTACAACGGCACTGATAGGACTGATAGGTATTGGCACTGGCGGCGATGATGCAAAAAAGCAAAGGCTCTCACAGCCAGCCAATGGCGCAACATGTCCCATTTCCGATGGTTGCACAATCATGGAGCCGCTCAGTCGCGCACCTGCCCCAGCTGGAGACGGGAGTTGAGTGAGGGCCTCCCCCGCCTTGTCTCCAGATGTTTTGTTAGTTGCATGGGGAATTTATCCTCTCCTTTCTGTCTTCCTCCCGGTCCCAGCAACTGGGTTCTCTATCCTTCCTCGCAGCAAAAGTGAACCTGAGTGAAGCTCCCCCGGGCCGAAAGCGCATCGCCTGGACCCTGTTACGCGACAACGGCTGCTGCGTCCACTGTGCGCAACGGGAACCGTCTCTCCGTGCGCCCATCTGGCCTACCGCAATCTGACAGTCAACTGTTCTATTCCTCCACCTGCGTTCTCGATGCACGGCGGCTCTGCCTTGGGTCGGTGAAACGGCCGTGTGCAAGAAGATGCAGCATCCCGTAATCGAGTCTTGAAGTTGGTCTTTGAAGTTGAAGCTGAGACGACGAGACCAAGGCAGCGGACAGGGCTACCGGGATCCCACGTCCTCATCCCCCGGCACTAATCCCCAAATTCCAACAACCATCAACCCGGCTCCAGCGCAGTGTCAGGCCCTGCATCCACAGACCAGAAGCCTGCTGCGTGCTCATTTGGGCGCTGATCACGACGCGCTGGGGAAAATATCAATTAAAATAAAGCAATTCCCGATGATATTTTTCAATACGGCCTCCACCGACTATTCACTCGCCCGTCTGCAGCCGCCGGCCGTTCTTCTTGAACAACATCGGCCACCGCCATGTTGGGCAACGAAAGAGAAGACGAAGGAGGCAGCAACGGTGGTGCGGGCTATCCCGCAGCCCGCTACATGATGAGACCGCAATGGCCAAACGCCGGACCCTGGTCGAAACCAGACGAACAGACCGACTACTACCAGCAGCAATACAATCAGCGGCACCAACACTATCCTCCCCGCAACTTCCCCGTCCAAAATCTTCACTCTTTCCAAACGCGCCCAAACCACCAGCGACGGCCGTCCAGCTCACCGAAGCCGACTCTCAACCTATCACACGACCGCCGACAAATCCCCCCTGACCTTCTCTCTCCGCGTAGCGACTCTTTCTTTTACGCCTCCCCAAATGTACAGCGCAATCCAACCCTGACACCGACCACGTCCGAATTTCCGTCCAGCAGTGCTCGCATGAGGGCCGAGTCGAACCCCGCGTCGAGACCGCCGCCGAGGTCGGCCTTCCCGGGGCTTTCTTCGAATCCATTCATCGTCGAAGCATACGAACCAGAGCCAGAGCCGGAATCGCAACAGCAGCTGCAACCAGAGCCTCGGTCCCAACCGCCATCACGACCCCCGAGCGATGAGCCACCTCGCAAATTCCCGCTCCTCGCCCGGCACCACGAGCAGATAGGTGCGCCGATGTCTCCAGCCTCCATGATGTCGCGCTTCGACTCACCGCCTGGCAGTCGACGGGGCACACCAACTCCGTCTGAAGGTACTGTGGTGACAGTTGAGAACTTCTCTCGGCCCCGGAAGACGAGCATTCGGTCGCAGCAGTCTGACGGTGCTCTGTCGTCCCGTCGAATGGGCCTGAGCCGCCCGCAGGTGGAAACAACGATGGAAGAACCAGGAGAATATCAAGGTGAAAATCAACAACTACATGCGCAATCCCATGCGCCAGGCAATCCATGGCCAAGACTCCGGAGGCTGTCTGGTTCGTCCTCCCAATCATCGAGCACGTTTTCCTCGATTGCGTTTCATTCATCGCAAGACCATGCGCCAAGAAGCGAGACTCCAAGAAATATGAACGCCCCTATTGCGGCCCTGGCTGGCCCTTTCGCGAGATCAGTACTGGGTCCCAGTAGCAGTGGTACCCAGGCCTACGCTCGTGAAGAGCAGGCCGCACAACAACAACAGCAGCAGCGGCAGCAACAACAACAACAACCACCCCAACCGCACCATCCACACGCTCAGCCTCGGGAACCCCCACCATGGCTTTCGGCACCTGACGAAACACTACGGTCTAGCTTTCGGTCTCAACTTACATCCTCTACGGCCCAGGGAACGTTATTTACGGCGACGGGGACCGAGAGAAATAGCGTCGTCACCAAAGCGAGCAGCGTTGGGGACCACCAATCGATTACTAATATCTATGCTCGGGCGAGCTGGTGGCATAACTCGATCATTGGAGATGACGGGCTTTTGGAGGACGTAATGGGGATGTACGAGAGAGGATTCAATGATTCTGATATTGAAAGTGTACGGAAGAGCATGAGGTTTGCAGACGACGAAGATATTTTTGCTCAAGCCGATCTGGACAACCCGATGCCGCGAAGAAATAGTTCACGACCGGCTAGCAGCCACCACTCGGATGCAGATGTGGTGAAGGAGAAAATATTGGAGGCCATGAACGATAGCTTGCCATCGCCAACTGGGATCGCGATCCCAATGGGCAGCCCGGGCTCTAGGCAGTCGGTTCCCAAGTTCAGACAGTCCTTGTTGCCCACAAATTCGCTACCAAAAGATTTCGGGTTTGGAATGGCTGCGCAGCATATCGCAAAGAGGAATCAGGCCGAGCCAGAAGGGTTAGGGAAACACGATTCAGCAAAGTCGGTGGGAGCGGAGAATGCGCAGGTGTCGGCTGAAGAACAGGAAGATGATAGACCTATTTCGCCATTATCGCCTGTACCACCGCCATTGCCGATTCCAACAGAACCAGCCTCTCGCCCGACAACACCATCACGCGCCCCTCCTCCAATGCCGCAAGAACCCCCAGAGGAACCAGGCAGTCGAGACCGATACGGTTTCCGAAAGGCGGGTCCTAATGTTACTCGCCAGGCATACGACGCCTGGAACGCTGGCTATACTGAATATTTGTCAAGGAGACGCAAGAAGTGGGTCGCCTTTCTCAAGGACAACTCGCTGATGACGGACCGACCCATCCGATTCCCACCACGCAGCAACAAGACCAAGCGATTTATCAGGAAAGGCATCCCGCCAGACTGGAGAGGCGCGGCCTGGTTTTATTATGCGGGCGGACCGGCGATTCTGAGCAAGCATCGGGGTGTGTATGACCATCTGCTGAAACGGGCTGCTCTGGATCCGAATGGGCCTGGCAGTTTGCCCGGGCAGACCGGGGAGGTAAAGCCTTTAATCGTGGACGACATTGAGAAAGATTTGTACAGGACATTTCCTGATAACGTTAAGTTTAAGCCGCCCAGGGAGGCGCAGCCACCGCCGCCGAGTCCGGATGATGCTGGGGATGAGCCAGCTGCCCCAGATGCCCCGGCCCCGGAACCTGACATTATCGCCTCCCTCCGAAGAGTGCTGCATGCTTTTGCGCTCTACAATCCCCGGATCGGATACTGTCAGAGTCTGAACTTCCTCGCCGGGTTGCTGTTGCTTTTTGTGGAAACCGAGGAGCAGGCCTTTTGGTTGCTTAATGTCATCACCAGAGTCTACCTCCCGGGCACCCACGAGATGAGCTTGGAAGGGTCGAAAGTTGACCTTGGAGTGCTGATGGTGGCACTGAAAGACTCACTCCCAAATGTGTGGAAGCAAATAGGAGGCGACGAGGACATGGCGCTAGGCGGAGGGAAGAAGAAGCCGAAAAGAGGGCTCACGAGCAGCGGGCACAGGTCGAACCAGAGTGTCAGCGATCCCAATAGGTTACCGGCTATCACGCTCTGCATGACGGCGTGGTTCATGTCTTGCTTCATCGGCACGCTTCCCATCGAAACGGTTCTGCGGGTGTGGGATGTGTTCTTTTACGAGGGGTCCAGGACCCTGTTCCGGGTTGCGCTGACGATTTTCAAGCTGGGTGAGCCGGAGATTAAAGCGGTGCAGGACCCGATGGAGATGTTTGGAGTTGTGCAGCAGTTTCCGAGAAAGCTCCTTGACGCGAACGCCTTGATGGATTTGTGCTACAAGAGGAGGAATGGAATCGGGCACTTGAGCCAGGATGATGTGGAGGAGAAGAGGCAGGAGAGGAGGGATGGGATCAGGAGGTGGAAAGCGGAGCAAGAAGCCGCGGCTTTGAGTGCTGGCGGTGGTGGAGGAGGAGGAGGGGGGAATAAAACGAGGGGATTGGATCTGGCCGGGGGTGATAACGCGTCAGAGAGGAAAGTAGGAGTAACAGGCGGGGGCGTGTTTGGTCGGGGAAAAAACAACCGGGAGCAGGCTAGGGCCGCGGAGGTGATGTAGAGTGATCCTCGGCCGGTTTCTATTCATGCTCTGCGGCAGGTGACGTTTTGACTTTTTGACAGAACACACGCAACACAGCACACAACACAACACAACACATGTGGAGATATGGGATTCGACCATCAAAAAACCTTTTTTCTTTTGTTTTAGACAACACACACACACATTCATCATCATCATCCCTCTGCTGTTTGGCTTTTGCACAAAATAAAACGTCGGGGACGTTTTGTGGCAATCATCCGTCAATAAACACCCATCGTCATCACCACACACACTTGAATTCCTTTTGTCATCATCGTCAACTCGCATTAGAGAGAGAGAGAGAGAGAGAGAGAGAGAGAGAGAGAGAGAGAGAGAGAGAGAGAGAGAGAGAGAGAGAGAGAGAGAGAGAGAGAGAGAGAGAGA